>CM066331.1:93916404-94103904 GCA_033807585.1 Hydrophis major
CAGTGTCGTGTCCATCGGGAAAGAGACCAGGAGTCGGTGACTAGGTTTCAGCTCTTTATTGGTCCCCGGAACCGAACTGGGTTCCAAGGGAAAACTTTCGGCTTTTTATTTCCAAGCTGCGGCGGCCGCGGCCAATGACACCACTTTGAATCTCCCGCGATTCGAATCCACCAATCGCGGGAGATTCTTAGCGGGCCAATCAGCGCAGCTCACCTAACCAATCAGATCGCCCTGCACTTTGGCCAATCAAAACGCGGGGCTTTCAAGAATGTAAATGAAGGTACAGAACAAACAGCTCCTGGAAAATAAAGCTCTAGAATTTCAGAGCGTGACAAGGTATGAAAAGTTGCATCCTTCTGTAACTAAGTTGAGCACAACTTGCCAGATTTCCTTTGGGTATCAACACCCAGGACTGTGAGATAAATGAGCCAACCTTACAGATTTGCACTGACAGACTCTGAAGAAGAGAACTAGGACAATTAATCATTGCTACCAACGTCAGTAGATTTTCACATGGTTGACTAATGCTGTAAGCCTGCCAGATTCAGTTTTGGGGAAGTTTTACAGGGGTGTGCGTATGTGTTTATTTGGGTTGTGGTTTGTTTATTTAAGACATAATGTCTTTTTTCCTAATTTTCTTCAAAATGTGGTGAGAAATGACATCTCTGTAAGTCGATGTTTTGCTGGATTTTGGAGGGACAAACTTTGGGGCTTTCACCCTCCAATTACTATTTCATCAGTGCTGGGATTCAATTTTTTTTAACTACTGGTTCTGTGGGCATGGCTTGGTGGGCGTAATGTAGCTCGGTGGGCATGGCAGGGGAAGGTTACTGCAAAATCTCCATTCCCTCCCCACTCCACTAACCTGCTTTCCAGCTCCGTTCTCCTATGCAGGGCAACAAAAAAAGACCTAGTTGACCAACTGGGACTCGGGAGGCAGAGAAGAGATGGGGGCGGGGCCAGTCAGAGGTGCTATTTGCCAGTTCTCCGAACTATTCAAAATTTCCGCTACCGGTTCTCCAGAACTGCTGAACACCACCTCTGCCCCCAACTCCCATTTTAGCACTGAAGGCTGAACCTAAAATGAGCTGTCTGCTCTTTTGGTTCCTGATTCAGAACCAAAGCAGTGGCAAAAGACCATGAAGAGGGAGGCTCCAGAGGTACAAATCCAGAGGTGGGAAATAGAATCAGAAGAACACCATTTTCCTGTTCAGATCTCTCCAGAGAAATTCTCAGAATCGTCAAGGACTCCAAGTAAATGTTGCTGGGCTTCTTGCCAGCAGTAGCCAGTCTAGACAATAGTAGGCTCCACTTCCTTCTCCTCTCGGCTGCCAAACCAGCCATCATTTTTCATAGCCAGTGAACTAGTTACATAAATAGAGTATCCAGCAAAGGAAAGAAAAAAGAAAAAAAAGGTAAGGGCAGAGACCATTTCTGGGCTAGATTTATTGCTAGGCTATGTTCACAACCTGGTCTAAATCAGATTTTTTTTTTCTTTTCCAGAATGTTACTATCTTAATCATGTGTTCTTTCTTATCTGGCAGCCACATGCGAGGGTGCTGGATAATGCATCATTTCTTAAGAGAAAACAAATCAGCATTGGGAAATGAGAAGATTAAATGTGTTGGAGAGAAGAAGAAAAAATACTAAAAAAAACCCCTAAGGTGACGAGTTCCCCAACGATTTTGTACCCTAAGATTGAAATGCTATTGGATTAGAATGGCCTTGTGTAGTGTACAATTCATGACCAACACTCAACAACAATGCAGGATGGATGGGAATGCCAAGGAATCAATCAGCCCATCTCCCTTCCTTTCTAGTGTCTACCTTCTAGACCAGAGGTCTCCAAACTTGGCAACTTTAAGACAGGGGTGGGATTCAAATTTTTTTACAACAGATTCTGTGGGCGTGGTTTAGTTGGTGGGCATGGCTTGGTGGTCATGTGACTGGCTGGGTGTGGCCAACTCAATATCACTCACATCGAGGCATGCATCTCCTTGCCTGGCCTCTCATTACTGTGGGGATACTGCAACAGTCGTAAGTGTGAAAAATGGTCAAAAGTCACCTTTTTCAGTGCCATTGTAACTTTGAATGGTTACTCCATACAAGCAAAGTACCAGCAAAGGAGGAAAAAAAAAAACTCCAGAGAAGTTCCTGAAATAGGAAGTCCAGTCCTGCCAAGAATGTAATAAGGGTCAATGGAGAGGCAGTTTCTAAAAGCAACACCAGAATGTTTCCTTCCTGCCTTCCTTACAGGATTAGGCCAGTAATTTCTTCTAACAACCAGTTCTCCAAACTGCTTAGAATGTTAACAACTGGTTCTAGCGAATAGGTGCAAACCTGTAGAATCCCACCCCTGCTTTAAGACTTGTGGACTTTAATTCCCAGAATTCCTCAGCCAGCCATGCTGTCTGGGGAATTCTGGGAGTTGACATCCACAAGTGTCAGATGTGCCTCATTCAAAACCCAAGAAAGAACTCCCTCAACCCCATTGTTGTAGAGAAAAGGTACTTTTACTGAGTTTGAAGTGATAGCAATAAAGGAAAGCAAGATCTGAGGCAAATAGGTACGGAAATTACTTATTGAAAGTTACCCCAAGTTTCCCTCTCCCAAGAGTCCAGACTAGACATCCAATCTGAAGTGCTTATAGTGTCATGTGTGGTACATCTTCAGGTGGATATTCCCTCATCTGGTATGCCAAAGACGGTTGACCTTGGCTCAGCAGAGATAAATCCATGCACTGCTGCAGTAAGCAGGAAAGCATCCCCTCCTTTTTAGTTCACACAGAAACCATCTTCACTCTCCAGCAATCTTCCCCTCCCAAATATCAAATTTCATCTCTCTCCTCCCCGCCTCCCCCCCCCCCCAATTTCTATGACAGCCGACAAGAAACAGGCAGCATGTGGTGTCAAGAAAACATCGTGGAGGCTGAAAACAAGTCTCAAAGTTGCCAAGTTTGGAGATCCCTGTGCTGTCCAGCCAGTTATAGTTAATGGAAATTGGTATAGTTAGTTAGGAATTGGGAGCTGTCCCCTTAATGTAAATGATAAATGTAGTTAAAGTATCCTGGGAAATGTAGTTCATGTCATGTGGCCACATCTGTAATCCTGATTGGTCACTGAGTTGACCCTTGGTGAGTGGGGGAGGTTTCTTCACTCTTGCTCAGACCCCAGCCTCATGCTGGTGTCTCTCCTTTGGCTCTACTACTATGGGATGAAATAGGGGAAAGATTTCTATCATTTTATACTATGATTTCAACTATGCAAAGAATTGGACATTAGATGCATCTCGACATAATTGTGAGTTACCTTGAGGATGCCTAATATAATCCAGTGAAAGAAAATTTGTATGGAAGAATTTGTAGAGTTATCTATCTGTCTTTATATTCAACAATTGAATCAAAGGACAGAATAATCCCTGTTCTAGACCTTTCAGGCACAAAAGATTAGGCTTATATGTGAAGGTCCAATTCAACTAATTTATTGTTCCTGAGGTCTATATGGAGATTCTCAGCCATCCAGGTCATAGTTGTCTCAAAGGTGCTTTTCCAAAGAGCAGTTGGGCTGGTTTTTTTCCCTGAGGAAAAGAAGACATTTTGCTTCTCATCCAGGAAGCTTCATTGGTTGTGGCAGGATGGTGGGGGCAGTGGAAAGATTAGTTTTGACAGGATAGGGGAGGTTGGAAGAATCATATTTCTTTGCAGAAATATCTGAGGGCACACATAAAGCCCCAAGTGGCTTCAAGAGCTCTCAAGGAGAGTGCTAACAACCAGATGATTACAAAAAATTATTATCCTTCCTTCGCCCCCACCATCCTGCCAGAACTGATGAAGCTTCTTGGGTGAGAAGTGAAACTTCTTCCAAATTAGGGGGAAAACAGTCCAACTGCCTTTTGGAAAAAGCACCTTTGAGAATACTCATGTCTATGCGCAGGAATATCCCCCATGAAGGTTTAGAACCTGCTAGCAATTTGATAAGGATCAAGGGAATTCAAAGGGGGTTAGACTTAGTTCACTTACACATTACAGATTAACAGAGTTGGAAGGGACCTTGTAGGTCATCTAGTCCAACTCCCTGCCCAAGCAGGAGACCCTACACCATTTCTGACAAATGGCAGTCCAATCCCTTCTTGAAAGTCTCAAGTGATGGCGCTCCCACAACTTCCGAGGGCAACCTGTTCCATCAGTTGATTGTTCTCACTGTCAGAAAGTTTCTCCTTATTTCCAGGTTGAATCTCTCCTTGTTCAGTTTCCATCCATTGTTCCTTGTCTGGACTACAGGTGCTTTAGAAAATAGCTTGACCCCTTCCTCTCTGTGGCAGCCCTTCAAATATTGGAAGACTGCTATCATGTCTTCCCTGGTCCTTCTCTTCCCTAGACTAGCCAAGCCCAGTTCCTGCAACTGTTCAATTTTTTTTTAGTCTCCAGTCCCCTAATCATCCTGGTTGCACTTCTAGTTTCCTGGGTCTGTTTCCCCCCCTCCTTGTTTTTTGAAGATAGGAACCATATCAGTTCTTTTCCAGTCTTCTGGTAGTTCCCCGGTGCTCCAGGATTTTTGAAAGATGTGGTGCAGTAGTTCTGAGATGACCTTTAGAACTCTGGGATGTAAATCTGTCGGGACCTGGTGATTTGTGTTCATCGAGATCAAACAGGTGTTCTCTTACTATTTTTTTCTTATTTTAACTTTTATTTCTAGCCTGTCTTTTACAGTTATGTATTTGGTAGGTAGGGTTATAGTTTCTTTTTGCATGAAGACCGATGCAAATAATGAATTAAGCAGCTCTGCTTTCTCTCTGTTGTCTGTTACTTCCTTGCCGTCTTCTCTCTTTAGTGGACTGATTGTTTCCTTGATTTTTTTCTTGTTATTTATATGTTAGAAGAAACTTTTAATTATTTTTGACTTTTGTTGCAAGTCTTTGTTTGTTCTGAGCCTTTGCTATCCTGACTTCGTCTTTGCAGATGTTGGCTATCTGCTGATATTCTGCCTTAGTTGTATGTCCTTCTTTCCATTTCTTCTTTCTTTCCATTTTTTGTACTTGTCCTTTTTTTCTTTCAATTTGCCAGATCTTTGTGCAGCCTTGCTGGTTTTTTATTGGATTTCTTGTTTTTCTTTCTCAGTGGTATTGTGCTAGGCTGGGCTTTTATGGTCGTACTTTTCAGAGTGCAATCATAAAAGCCCAGAGTACAATTATAAACTTTCCAGAGTACAATCATACCTACTTGTCACTAGGTGGAGATTCTAGGTTGATCCCTCTTTTAACTCTGACTCCAGGTTCTGCCACTCCTTCCCTTACATCACCACATGTCTGATGGTCTATATATGGCCTAGAAGTCAAGGAAGACCACTTTTTTTGGATTGATAGCCATCCAGAGTTGTTTGATAATGAGATGACTGGCATATAAATTAAATAAATAAATGTTTAGATTATGCAGGAATTAGACCCTTCTTCCTCTACTTTCTCTCAAACTACGTGCTGAATTAAAATCACTTTTAAAAGTGAAAAGCAGCTTTCACTTTCAGCAGAGAAGTGAAATTACCCATGTGTGGAGTACATCTTCATGTCCATCCAGAAAAGTGAAGTTGCAATCTGGAAGCATTTCAAATAACCTGTATGCTTAATAGCAAGTGTAATTTTAAAAATGTGGACATCTGTGCTGTAAAGCAGCAGCAAACACAACTGTGGAGCAGTTAATATTTAGCTCAGCATGAAAAAAATATATTTGTACGTTTCATGGGTAGGTCAACTCACTTCACCCCTTTTTGATTCATCTCCTGATCTGTAAGCCACCAATGAGAGAGAAAATAGTTCGTTGGAAAGATGCCACGGGACCAAATGTCTTCCTTGTTGCTTAACCGGCTTTACAAGGGTAAAGAGATTGATGTGATATCATTCTGAGTGGCAAAAGGTCTTTTAGAATCCCCAATAATAAGGACCTTAATAAGTGCACATTCTCTTATTCTGGAAATAATAAAGGAGTTGGTATACTGCATGAGTCAAAAAGAGGGCTGTGAAAATATTCACAGACCCCCTCACATCCCGGACATAAACTGTTTCAACTCCTTGCCTCCAAACAATGCTGTGGAGCACTGCACACCAGAACAACTGGACACAAGGACAGTTTTCCCTTGAATACCATCACTCTGCTAAGCAAATAATTCCCTCAAGACTGTCCAACTATTTACAAAGTCTGCACTACAATGACTGTTAATCTTCTCATCACTTCTTATCGCCTATCCCTTCCCACTTGTGACTGTATGACTGTAACTTTCTGGCTTGTATCCTTATGACTTATATTGACTGTTTCCTAGTATGATTTGATTGCTTATTCTACCCTATGACTATCAGTGTTGTACCTTATGATTCTTGACTCTTGACGAATGTATCTTTTCTTTTTATGTATACTGAGAGCATTTGCACCAAGACAAATTCCTTGTGTGTCCAATCACACTTGGCCAATAAAGAATTCTATCTATCTATCTATCTATCTATCTATCTATCTATCTATCTATCTATCTATCTTCTATCTATCTATTGCCTGCTGGTTTGCTATAGTATGGAGTGGGGCTTAAAGATTTGTGCATCCTTCTGCATTTTCAAAATGTCTACATAAAAACAGGTAGTTCTTGACTTACAACAGTTCATTTCTTGACCATTCAAAGTTACAACGGCCCTGAAAAAAGTGATTTATGAGTGTTTTTCACAGGGACGGCTTTTGAAGCATCCTCATGTTCATGTGATCAAAATTCAGATGCTTGGCAACTGGTTCATAATTATAACCATTGCCATGTCCCAAGGTCATATGATCATCTTTTGCCACCTTCTGACAAGCAAAGTCAATGAGGAAGCCAAATTCACTGAATAACCAGGTTACTATCTTAACAACTGCAGTGATTCACTTAACAACTGAGGCAAAAATAGTCGTAAAATGGGGTAAGGTTCACTTAACAAATGTCAAGTGGTCGTAAATTGAGAACTACCTGTACTGGTGGTGGTATTCAAATTTTTTTACTACTGGTTCTCTGGGCGTGGCTTGGTGGGTGCGGCTTGGTGGGCATGGCAGGGGAAGGATACTGCAAAATCTCCATTCCCTCCCCACTCCTGGGAGAAGGTTACTGCAAAATCCCCATTCCCTCTGCACCCAACTAACCTGCTTTCCAGCTCTGTTCTCCTGTGCAGGGCAACAAAAGAAGACTCAGCCAATCAGCTGGCACTCGGGAGGCAGAGAATAGATGGGGGCGGAGCCAGTCAGAGGTGGTATTTGCTGGTTCTCTGAACCAAGAATTTCCACTATGGCTTCTCCAGAACCTGTCAGAACTGGTTGAATACCACCTCCGACCTGTCCTCTAAGAGGTCTTGAAGAAGTTCATGGTAATGTCTAAGAAACGAAAGTCATCTCTTGCATTGGTGCACATCAACATTGCTGCCCATCTACAGTTTGTGAAACACTACATGAATAAGCCGGAGGATATTGGAAGAATGTTCTGTGGACAAATGAGACCAAAATGGAATCTTTTGGTTTGAATCAGAAGTGTTACTTTGGTAAAAGGCATTCTAAGCATAAGAATTTTATCCCATCTGTGACACATGGTGGTGGCAGCACCCTGGTTTGGATCTGCTTTGTTACTTCTAGATCAGGACAACATACCAATGTCAGCCTCGGAAGCCTTATTTTCTTGGAAGCTTCGAGGCTGCCACATTTAGTGCCTGGAAATTTGGGAGGGGGATTTAGTAGAGAGGTGGAAGATTAGACTCAACAACATCCTTCTAAGAAAGTCAAGGACATGTTGCCCTGCACCTGGAGAGGACTGTCTGGAGGAATGCCTCCAGTTGGGACGAAGATTTGATTGGGCCATGTGATGGACTGGTGGGGGCAGGGGGTGGAACTTTGATTTTCTTTTGGGAAGGGAAAACCCAGAACTCTCAGATTCGGGTTTTCCCAGATGTGTCAATATGACAACTCTAATAAAATGGAACTTTGAGGAAATGCTTGTCTCGGAGTTTACTGGTTTGGAGTTGGTTAGTTGGAACTCTGACAACCAGTTTGCTATCATCAATGGGACCATGAATTCTGAATTGTACCAGAAAAGTATTCGGAAATATCAGTATATCTGTCCATGTTTGTCCAGTTGGGTTCTCTTTATCTAATTGCATTTGTTTAATTGTCTCCTATCTAAATTTAGGACGTGTGGAGAACAGGTCGTATCTTAGTTAGGAAATATTTATACAAAATAATTGAAAATTCAAAAGGATTCACAAACTTAAACATTATGGTACACCAGTATATCTGGCCATGTTTGTTCAATTGGGTTCTCTTTATCTAATTGCGTTTGTTTAATTGGCTCTTATGTAAATTTGTGTGGAGATCACGTCTTAAATCATATTTATACAGAAAAATTGAAAATTCAAAAGGATTCACAAACTTTTAAGCATTATGATACATCATCAGAGGAAAAGAAATCAAGGGCATATTTAGATGGAGATATGAAAGAAAACAGAGCATTAAGCCAAGTATATTTCAATTTCTTAACAAATATACCTTTTTATTATTGTTTATACTTGTACATAGTATACATATTGTATTGGGTGTACTGCTCACTGAATAAATGAATCGTGCTTCTAAGTAGCTAACTAGAGGATAGTTTTTGGTTGCCAAAAGGACTGATTTATAATTCTAGGTATCAATTTACAATTTTAGTCATCAGATTTATTATTTGTGTTGTACTCTTTCAACTATGGAAACACAAAGATGTTGGCTATCACAATTTTCTCCCTCTTTTTAAAAATGATAAACATAGTAGTGTACATTCACGCTAATCACCTGTGTACTTGTCTGTTCAGGCATAGATGGTGCCAAAACATCTAAGCTGAAATATGAGATAAGCATTGTGATTTTTCACAGGTAATGGTAACCCATTCATCTTTGCTTAATTTTGCACCTATAACAGTAAAAAAGGAAATTCCTGTATTCTGTTTGATTGTGGTATAAATGCATACAATCATATCGTATGGGGGAGAGGGAGGAAACCCTAGCTAAGCATTTTAAACTGAAGCTCTTCTTTCAAGTTCTTTTATTAAAAAGAAAAATGATAGCAACTTTCATGTCAACTAAAGAGTAAACTGGAAAATTCTTGCTTTGTAGGCTGCAATTTTTAATGTCATTGTTTTGCAAATAAATTGCCTGTTTTGTGCCACATGGAAACTAGAAGTAGATTGCTGAGAAGTGATAGCCTCTTTTTATTTATACATGAAATATACAGTATGTACCACCCACTCCTATTATGTGGTTTTGGGTGTGTCGCAAACAGTTTAATTTTATCAGAATGGACATTACAACCCACCCCTTTATTCTGAAACTACCACCGGGCTGGGTTTGGTTTTGATTTGCAAAGGGCTAAGAAGGCCTTTTCCAATTAGATGTCCTCCATTGTGTAGGCTTTAACTCCCAGAATTCCCCAGCAAAGCTGGTCATTGCTGAGAATCTTGGAAGTTGAAGTTCTCATACAGGAAGGGCACTAACGGGAAGAATACTAGATTAGCATTCTTATTGGCCTCTGGGATTCTAGGCAGATGTCTCATATTAAAGGACATTTGTTTCATTTCATTTACTTTATTGTCATTGCACCTCTACAACGAAATGAAACACCATCTTCAGTGCACATCATGACCATGAAAATAAACACAAACAATCCTTCACCCTCCACACATTGAACCGAAAACCTCCGACACTGCACCAATACTGCACTATACAGTAGAATTCAAAAAAGCTACTGCCCTGGGATAGAAGTTGTTTTTCAGCTTATTTGTCCTTGTTTTTATTATTCTGTACCGTTTGCCAGATGGTGATAGTTCAAAAAAGGGTTCCCAGGATGAGATGGATCTTTGAGAATGTTTTGAGCTTTCTTAAGGCAGCGGGAGCTATAAAGCTTTTCCAAAGAAGGAAGAGGGCAACCAATGATCTTCTGGCAATGACATTAACCCTCTGGAGTGCTGTTCTATCTGCCACTGTGCAATTGGCAAACCATACAGAGGTGCAGTAAGTTAAGATACTCTCTCTAGTGCAGCGGTAAAAGGTCAGCAGCAGTTTTCCATTCAGTTGTTGTTTTCTGAGAAGTCTCAGGTCGTATAATCTTTGCTTTTGACCAGGGCTGCAATGTGAGCACCCCAGATCAGATCCTCTTTTATGGTAACACCCAGAAACTTAAAACTGGCCACTTGCTCCACTCGGTCTCCATTGATAAGCAAGGGCTGGATGTCTGATCTGTTCCTTCTATAGTCCACCATAAGCTATTTGTCATTTGTCATGAATCAGCTAACATGTTCAATCATAGTGAAATCTAAGGAAAATATCCTGAGTGATGATACATGCCTCAAGCATATCAACCCACTTGATTATATGAATTTTGGTTGAGCACAAAATGCGATCAAATACATGAGGGGCTTCAGGTTGATGCTTCTTCTCTTCCATCTCTGGTAGTCCCGATGGGGTTCTTGTGTCTTTACAGCCATCTAACAGGGGAAACCCAAGTGAACATGCTTACAACCCCATATCAAACAAAGCTTTCAGCGCTGGATCATTCGCTTTTCATACTTAGGACCCTTTCTCAGGTAAAGATCCAACATTTCTCTTCTTCTCTTTCCTTACTCCATGTTTCCTCCCTTTTCCAGAGTGGTGTTGAACAGTGGATAGCCTCACTGCACATCATTTTGACACCCTACCACTGAACAGATGGAAGTTGAAAATATCTACAGACCCCTCACATCCCGGACATAAATTGTTTCAACTCCTATCCTCAAAATGCTATAGGGCACTGCACACCAGAACAAGTAGACACAAGGACAGTTTTTTCCTGAACGCCATCACCCTGCTAAACAAATAATTCCCTCAACACTGTCCAATTATTTACTAAGAATATATTACTATTATTCTTCTCATCCTTCCTATTACTTATCTCCTTCCACTTATGATTATAACCTTGTTGCTTGTATCTTTACGATTTATATTGTTTTATTTGTTTCTTAGTATGATTTGATTTATTAGTAACTTATGACTATTACTAAGTATTGTATCTTATGATTCTTGATGAATGTATTTTTTTCTTTTTATGTACACTGAGAGCGTTTGCACCAAAGACAAATTCCTTGTGTGTCCAATCACACTTGGCCAATAAAGAACTCTATTCTGTTCTGTTCTGTTCTGTTCTGATTCTAATTCTAATTCTAATTCTAATTCTAATACTAATACTAATACTAATTCTAATTCTAATTCTAATTCTAATTCTAATTCTAATTCTAATTCTAATTCTAATTCTAATTCTAATTCTAATTCTAATTCTAATTCTAATTCTAATTCTAATTCTAATTCTAATTCTAATTCTATTCTAGTTGGTAGGTTCACAAGGACAGTATTATATGTTGCAGTGCTTATAGATGCCATGTGTGTAACAGCTAACTGTTAAACGAGGAAGTAGTAAAACTTACTGAAAAAATCTACATGCAAATGGGCCCCTATGTCTAAAAATCTGTAATAAGTGATCCTTTCCAAAGGAAAAGACCATCCAATGTATAGTCCCATCATTTAGGACAAGAAGGTATTTTGGCTTGATCCAACAGGATTCTCTACACTCCCTCACCCATGAAGTTAAAGATTGGGATGCTTGCCATTTTTTTTGCAACCGATGTAAGTATTTGCCCATGCTGTAAGACTTTTGTCTCTCTGCATGTGACAGAGATACATCTGGTGGGGATCATCAGCAAGCAACAGCACAGTGGTTAACAACTAATTTTAGACAGTCGGTCTGCAGCATTTCCTTCGCTTCTAGTACAACCAGTTCCCTAGCAGCTTGCAACAAAGAACCTCTGGTTTTGCTTGGGTGCAGGGCAATAAAAACACACCCACCTGTGGCTTGTGTGGGAGTTCAGCCAAGAGAGAAAAATCACCCCATAAGTGAACATTTATTATTAGTTAAAAGAACAGCTGAAAGAAAACCAATAAAAAAACCGATGCTGCAGCTTCAGAGCTGCTGCTCAACAAAGGAAGGATTCGTGAGGATTAACTTTCATCATCATTGCCATTTTTTTTATTCCATTTTAAAATGGAATAAAAATGGAGAAGACATACAGGCACCAGAAAAGGAGGCATAGCATTTACACAAAAAGAGTTCAGCTTGAAATGCACATTTCTATGAAGTGTATATGATGGGCAAGACATTTGCGTATGTTGTTCACATATAACTTGTCTCGGCTTAAATCTCAGTTACCTTTATTACTATAAGAGAAGTGTAGATTTATAGGGTTGGAAGGAACATTAGAGGACATTTAGGCCAAAGTCCTGGCCTACTTAGTGAAGAATCCTCTACAGCAGGGATCTCCAACCTTGGCAACTTTTAAGATTTGTGGACCTCAACTCCCAGAATTCCTTAGTCAGCATGCTGGTGGGAGGTTTCAAGGACTTGAAATTAACACATCTTCAAGCTGCCAAAATTGAGAAACACCAATCTAGTCTCTGTTAGGCCTTTAGTGAAAAATTCACCACTTTGTTCCTGTCGCTGACAGTTTGAACAGCTGGGAAATTAATTCTGATATCCTGTTGGTTACATTTTGGAAAAGGTGAATGAACAAAAGTAGATAAATAGAATTTGAAAAAGCTAACCATCGAAAACATGACATTGCTTTCTCTAAACTAGGGGTCCCCAAATTTCTCAGGTCATCAATCCTTTCATGAAATTTCAGATTGTTCATCATGCCCCACTTATCTGAAAATAATTTCATAGATATTTTAATACTATTACAAATAATAATAATGGATAAGCCCGTCAACCCTTGGAGGGAGGATCAATATTGACTACTTTGGGGAACCCAAAGAATTAATTGAAGAATTAAAAGAAGATCTTAATTATTTTCCTTAATGCTTTCTGTTTGTGCCTCTATGTGTTTTCCACCTGTGTTGAAATCCAAATAGTAAAAAGAAACTGGTTAAGTTTGGAATTTTTTCCTCACATTGTGGAAGTTTCCTGCTTGCCTAGATAATCAAGGATAATATTTAATGTTCAGATTCTGACAGTTTCTAGAAATTAACATCTCCAGTTGGCTTGTCCCAGAGGTGCTTTTTCAGGAGGCAACTGGACTTACTTGTTTTTTTTTTCTTTTGAAGATGTTTCGCTTCTCATCTAAGAAGCTTCTTCAGCTCTGGCAGGATAAAAGAAGAAGCTTCTTGGATGAGAAGAAAAACATCTTCAAAATAAAAAGCAAGGAAGCCCAGTTACCTCCTGAAAAATCATCTCTGGGACAACCATGACCTGGATGACAGAGCATATCTACAGTTGACTTGTTCCTAGTCATCCTAGAAATCCGTTATGACATGACAGCAAACACTCATTTGCTTTATTTTAGAAGTAAACAAAAATGCAGATGGCCTTTGTTTTTGCTATTTTAGGCTACATCTTCAGAACCAGCAGCATGATGGACCTTGGGATCTTTTGTCACAGCTGAGAATGCTGGACTACACTGATCTCTAATCCGATTGAGCAGAGGTCTCTAAACTTGGCAATTTAAGACTTGTGGATTTCAACTCCCAGAATTCCTCAGCCAACATGGCTGAGCATGGCTGGTTGAGGAATTCTGGGAGTTGAAGTCCACAAGTCTTAAAGTTGCCAAGTTTGAAGATCTATGTGATAGAGATAGAGCAGCTTCATATATTGCGGAGGAAATTATTAAACAAGATTTTGAAAAAAATAAGGTAGATCTACAGGTATATAAAATAGATCAGTTCTCTGCATCTTCTTAATAGATGCTAAATTGATATTGGTTTTTTTTAATAACTGGGGACATGAAATGTTATCAAAATCCTTAAACCAGTAGTATCCAACCTTGGCAGCTTCAAGATCTATGGACTTCAACTCCCAGAATTCCTTGTTGGCTGGGGAATTTTGGGACTTGAAATTTACAAATCTTAAAGTTGCCAAAGTTATTTTAAACAATTGACACTTAACAAAACTAACTTTAGAACAAGATCAAACACCAAGTCTAGACACAGTCTTTTAAAACAGGGGTGTCCAACCTTGACAACTTTAAGAGTTGTGGACTTCAACTCCCAGAATTCCTCAGCCAGCAAAGGTCTTAAAGTTGCCAAGGTTGGACACCCCTGTTCTAAAATGACCATGGGGACACTGTTCATTGTCACTTTATAAATGAGTTTTGAAAAGAGAAATGTTATTAAACAAAGTCCAAAAAGAGGACTTTGAACACAAGGAAAACAACAACAATCAGGCTGAAAGGGAAGTTTTGATCAACCAATCCAACCCTTCTGCCTTATAACTGTTTATTGATGTGGAACACTTGTTACATGCCACAATATTTTTTGACCTGGTCCTTATGCTTTTATGAGCAACTTGGCAAAGACATCAAATAGAGTTTCTTATCATCCAATCAAGATTCTTAAGTTTTGTCTCCTTAATTCCTCTGCACAGGACTATTGACTCAAGCATATGAAGGAGGCCTCTGTAAAAACATCTCTCTCTCTCTCTCTCTCTCTGACTCTTTGTCTCTCTCCCTCCCTATCTACCTACCTACCTATCTATCTAAATTAGATAGATACTCCAAGCTGCATGACAGTAAATGAAGAAATTCTACAGTAGTTTCAATGCCATTTTCTGCTGTTGAGAAGGACCCATTTTTGCCACCTATATTCCTGTAATCCTACACCAGTATTGTTACATCTTTAGCTATTGCATGAGAAGTAGAAGATCAACTTGTGAAAGAATTCCCATCATGGCAGCTGAATAAGGCGGCAGACTTCATCAGTGGAATTCCTGGTTCTCAAACCTCTTTTGAAGTGCGCAGAAGCCTGCCAAGAAGGAAATAACCATATAATTGCTTCTTTCTTGGTAGAAAATAGCCACACTCTGAGGTATTGGAGAGACACTTTGGAACAGCATGAAGTCATCCCCTAAGCAGCATGTCCCCAATGGTGCTCCTTTAAGCTTTATAAAAACACAAGGAATTGCAGAGCAGGCCAGCACAGAAAGACTGCACTCAGTTTTTGGCTGTGTTTAGCAACGTCTGCTGGCCTGTTTTGTTCCATGTTCTTTAAGAAACAGTCCCTTCTGCTATTTGCATCTAGAGATATAGGCTGGGGCTTTGTTTGTGCATAATTAGAGTTCTTGTGCAGATTGCAAGCACTTGGGAGGGAATAGCAGCTGAGAAGCCGTCAGTAAGCACAAAATGTTCCCCTGGCATCTTTTAGAAACCCCAAGAACATTGCAGCACAAGCCTTTCTGCTGTTTTCTCTGGTCCTGTTAACTGCTTTACTGAGCATTTTCTTTCTCTGAATTCTTCCCTGTGGTATCCTCAATTTTGGATAGGTGGAAAATTAAATTGTTCAGTATCAATCCTGATGAAAAGCCTGCCCATTCTGTCTGGTTGCTCGTGGTGTCACGGCCACGAGGCAAGGCAGGAGGGTGGTGGAGCTGCTCCTCAAACCCTGCAATGGCTTACCTCAGGGCCTTGCAGCTAGACCATTCATGCCCCAATACCTGCCTCACGGCGACAGCACCAGCAACCATGTGCCGCAGGAGCCTGCAGGCTCACTTCTTCTGCTTGCTTGCAGCTGCAACTCAGGAGTCTGAGTAATGTGTTGGTGCCGTGGCCGTGAGGCGAGGCAAGTGTCGGGGCATGGATGGCCTGGTTGCCGGGGCCCTGAGGTAAGCCAGTGCAGGGCGTCTGTGGCAGCTCCACCCCACTGCCTCATGGCAGCAGCACTGGTGCACTGCACAGCCTCCTCTCCCTCCATGCTACACAGCCTCCTGTCCCACTGCGACCAAGCAGTAGTGGGCCTTCCATACCTGGAAAAACAAATAAGACTTCCTCCAAAAATAAGCCCTAGTGCTTATTTTGGAGCCCAAAAGAAAATAAGACCTGATCTTATTTTCGGGGAAACACGATATATCTATTGGCTAAAAATGTCATTGATGAGTTGGTTGGTTTGTAAAGTCATTGATGAATTGCATCATATCTGTGAAGGTGAGTCATGTCGCTTGAATATTTCATGGAGGTGAGGTGCTGCTTCTATTTGCATACAGAGAAGCTTTCCACCACGGCTGGAAGTGGATGAAACAGTTCCTGATGTAAACATCACCTCTTTTAAGATTTGGAAATGTTGTTTCCAATGATGCAGTTGGAAAACAGCTTTTGCTTACTTTACAGCCGGGTCACACTGTTGATTCACAGTTTGTTGTCAGCTGCAGTTTCAAGGTTTTTTTTCCAATAGCTATGCCAGAATTCCTGCCTCATATACCTATCCAATGTGATTCGTTTCCTTGTTGGAAAACTTAGCATTTATCTCCAATAAACATAATTATTATTTTCAACTCATTTGAGGTACAGGTCGTCTTCAACTTTTAACAGCTCATTTAGTGACTGTTTCCAAGTTACAACAGATCGGAGAAAAGTGACTGATGAACGTTTTCCACACTTACAAGATGCTGTTATAGCATCTCCATGGTCATGTAAACAAAAATTGCATCCTTGGTTGCCGTGTCCTAGGGTCATGTGAGCCCCTTTTGCGATCTTTTGATAAGCAGTCAATGGGGAATGGGGAAATTCAGTCTGCATTCCCTTATCCAATACATTAACATAAATTTATGAAAAGTAGAGGCCCAGCATAGATCCTTGTGGCAGCTCACCCTACTCCAGTTTGATGAGAAACTACTGATGAGCTCTCCAAATCCTACAAATTGCAGTATCAAGCCTTCCTGATCAAGTTTACCATATCTCGGCTAAATTAGCTTGGGCCAGCAGTGCATAATTCAAGAATGACAGACCGTGATCTCAGAAATTAAGCCTATCGGTAGCATGTCCACAATTAGTCAAAAATAATTGTAACTCATGGTTGAATGGTGGGGTTCTTGACACACTCTATGAGTTTGGTTGTTTTCTTATATTTCAATACAGAGTCTGGTTGTTTCCTTATTTTTAAATACTGAGTCTGGTTGTCTTATGTTTCAATACTGAGTTTGATTGTTTTCTTATGATTCAATACAGAGTCTGGTTGTTTTCTTATGTTTCAATAAGGAGTTTGGTTATTTCCTTATGTTTCAATACTGAGTCTAGTTATTTTATGTTTCAGTAGTGAGTCTGGTTATTTTATGTTTCAGTAGTGAGTCTGGTTGTTTTCTTATGTTTCAATAAGGAGTTTGGTTGTTTTCTTATGTTTCAATACTGAGTTTGGTTGTTTTCTTATGTTTCAATACTGAGTTTGGTTGTTTTCTTATGTTTCAACACTCAAACTAGGTGACATTATCGGTGCTTGATGGCATTATCTACCTAGTTTGGATAATGAAAACATCTGCAAGAAAACAACCAAGCTTAGACAGCAAAAATCACACACATACACACACACACACTAACCAGTCATTTGCCTGTACTTTTCTTCTCTTCCAGGTGATGAAAATGTCATCAAGCTTTCTTCTGAAATCTTCTAAGCTCAAGATGTTGCAGTTAAACTGTCTTATTTGCTGCTATGTAGACCTCATGAATCTTCTCAGTATCTTTACTGAAACTCATATTGGTATCTGTCCATTTCCTTATTCCCAAACCCTTGAAAGAAATACCAAAACCAGCGTCATTGGCAAGAGCTAAAATAATTTATTTACTAAACAAGACTTTTCAAGTGGGCTGGTACAGCAAACAGGACAGTCAACGTCTCTTTTAAAGACTTGTTCTGACCATTTCCACACATAATTAACAGAGAAGCAGCTGTCAAAATGTACTCTCAGAAACAGCCTCAATATAGGAAACGGTTAATATTTTTCTGCCCTCCAAGTGAACCTGTCCTATTATCACATTTCTCTTCAAAGCAATAGCTTAGGGCTTAAAACTATGGCTTCTTACTCCGCCCTCCAAGAGTGACACACAAGAAAAGTCCAACTCCCCAGTCAATTTTCATTGTGCCAGATCAAGGTCAGCAAATCAAGATTGTTGAATTGAAATAATCATCCCTTTTCCCTCTGGAAGAGAAAAAGTGTGTTTTTTCTTTCTTTCTGAAAAGTGATTACATCTCCTCCGTCACAGAAACCACACTATCCTCAAGAAAACCCTAAAAATGATGTATAAATATACTTTATTGGATCTGGTGGAGAAAAAAAAAAGTTCTAGATTGTCATCAGAGTGGTGGAAAAACGCAGAATGAAAGTTTTAAAATGGAGCTACACTAATCCTGGATCTTTCCACATCAATGAATTGCTATATTTCAACCGAGAGATGGGGTGAAGCCCAAGAGCTGTTCAATGGGTTTGTATCTCCACTCATCTGCCTCCAGTTCTTCCACTAAGCCAGCGAGTTTTTCCATTCGAGCAACTTGCTGATCTGTATCAGAAAATTAAAAAATGAGTTTGCAATCAACTTTTGGTTAAGCCTTTTAATGTACTATAAGCCGTACATCGTGTCTTAAAGCAGAAAAAAAATCTTTTATCGCAAGAAAATTAACTAGTTAGAATCCACACAATTTGTTTTCACTCTATGATTCACAAGACATTATCAATCCATGAGGCGGGATAAAAATATTAAAAATAAACAAATTCTGTTTGAAGATCCTCACATTTTTATTTTTCAATTGCAGGAAAACAAATGTATTATTTCTACTGCTCCAGTTCTAAATCCTACAAAACCTCTTTTAGATCCGACTTTATTCCAGCTATCCTGCTGTTTCTCATAGAAACTGTGAGCCAGTGAAAATACTTCAGATAATCCCCATATAAATAGATGTTGGGAAATATCTTTCAAGCTATGAATAAGGCCAAAATATGTTTTCTAGAACAACTGTATTGCATGTGAGCCAACAAAAAAAAAACAAAACAAGTTATGATATATCTTAGCTTAAATATTAAACATTTCCATATACAGTGATGTTATTATTCTGTCTTCTGTTGCATCTGGTATATCACAAGGAGATTAAAACAAAGTTGTTCTATTACACTGAGATTCTTCATGCTTTTATCTATCATTTTGTCAAAATTCTCAAATATATCAAATACACGAATAGTTCAAGAAAAGCCATAACTAAAACAATAAAAAAATGTTAGTGTTACAGCGGTTGTCAAGGAATGGTGACAGAATAATTGAAGGGGTTGAGCAAAGACATATTTTTAAATGGTTGGTGGCATAGAGATAGTCCTCAGGTTATGACCACAATGGAGCCCAATATTTATGTTGCTAAGTGAAACATCTGTTAAGTGAGTTTTGCCCCACTTTATGACCTTCCTTGCCACAGTTGTTAAGTGGATCACAGAAGCTGTTAAGTTAGTAACAGCTTCAGTTGTTAAGTAAATCTGTCTTCCCCATTCACTTTGCTTGTCAGAAGGTCGCATAAGCTGATCACATGACTCCAGGACACTGTGACTGTCATAAATACGAACCAATCGCCAAACATCTGAATTTTGATCATGTGACCATGGGGATACTGCAATGGTTTATTTGGTTCAGAACTGAATGGGTGGTTAGTGTTTATGGTCTTCAAAATCATAATTCAAAGGCAAATATCTTCTCGGTGTCTGGTTTTCAATTCTACACAGAACCACTTGAAAGACCTTTGTTTTCACGACTCTAACCTTTGCTGCCATTGAACTATCCTTAAGAACTTGTCTAATTTTCTCACTGCCATTTTGCCTGGAATTAATCTCCTCTTTATTTCTCTAGAACCGGGATGGGGAATGGCGCTTTTGTGAGCTGTGGACTTCAACTCTCAGAAATCCTGAGTCAGCATGGATGGCTCAGGAATTCTGGGAGTTGAAGTCCATAGCCTGTAAAGGGGCCATAGTTCTTCATCCCTGCTCTAGAACATACAACTGAACATACCGATCAACAGTGAAAAGTGAAGGTAATAGTAGATAATTGACACAACCCTTATCATCTTGATATTTAACATTAACCGATATTTTCCACTTTCCTTCTTTTAGTTTCATTATGAGAGCTTCACTTTTTGCAAAAGAGTTTTTCCAGCTTCACAAGTATTTTGACCTACTTTGATTCCAGCTATCATCTTTTTCAAATTGTTTTTATCCTGACCTTCCTCTGAATTGGAACACTTTCCTTCCTGTTATGAGAGCAGCCTAGCTGAAGACTTATATACCCCCATTACTGAAGGTCCTGGGGATGTCACAACAAGTGGTTTCTTCCTAGTGACATCACCTCCTTACCTTTTGTGCTAACAGGGAAGAGATAAAAAAAATACTAGCAATGCCGTGTCTTACTATGCTGCATTTTTTTTACACAGCTGAACAAACAAATTTGTCTACACAACCATTAGCCCTAATATATCCTATATAATGGCATACTCTAGAGCAGAGGAATCCAGCCTTGGCAACTTTAAAGACTGTGGACTTAAAGTTGGGGAATTCTGATGGTTAGGGAATTCTGGGAGTTGAAGTCCACAAGTCTTAAAGTCGCCAAGGTTGGACACTCCTACTCTAGACCTTAAAATTGTCCATCTCGCTGTAGGCCCAAAAAGGAATACAGCTACAAAATTGAAAATTTGCAAGACACTCTGGCAGAGCAGCCATTTAATCAAGCATTTAATTTACTTGATAGAAAAAAAAAACCAGTTTTTAAAGAACTCTTAGCCAATCTCTTTGGGCACAGAGTACGATTGAAAATAGCAAGTGATCAAGATTCCTTCCAAAAAAGTCACTTTAATCAGATACCTTCTTCTAGAGTTCTGTTCTGTCTTGATAGCATTTCGGAAGCAAAGAAACTGTCCAATGTATCACATGAACCAAGTATGAGGAGGAAGAGATGATGAAGCGAGACGAGATAAGAACCAGATGGCCCAGAAAGAGATAGCAATCTTTATTAACAGCAAAGTTATGGCTCACAAAGCTTTCTATGAGTGCAATGTCCATAGCTTGTTTTATGAATACAACAGCATCAAATAATATAAGTTACAATCTTATCTCCTGGTTAAATAGACCACATAGATAAAACTTTGTTTTTGCTTTGTTTTTTTTTATTACACAGGATAATATTGTGACTATAGGTTCATGAAAAATCTGCTGTATTGTTATTATGTTCTGTTCTATCCTGCTGTTTTCAATACAGTAAAGTATTTCTATTACCTTACTGGATTTCTGTATACATACATCCTGATACAACATACAGGTCATAACACAGTTGGTGAGGTTTATTCACTTACCGTGTTTTACTTGTTTTAGTGTGGATGCAACTTGATAGCTGAAGACAGATTCACAAAGGAATCGTTCTGACCCATCTGTAAATAGAGAAAAAGAAAAGTCTTAAAATATTTATGACCCTGAAAAAAAAGCCTTCTTAGAGTATCACAAAAAAAACCCTACAGTCTTATTTTTATGCCATGGATGTATAACTTCACAAGTGTCTGCATTCATGTAACAATGACAAAAACTGAACCAGGCCAACAGCTCAGCCTCTGATCCAACAATGACTAGCCAGTTGTCTCTAGGAAACTCAGGGTTTGCTTAACAGCAACGCCATTTGCCGCTGTCATCTTCAAGCAATGGAGTCTCGTATATCTGGGTGACAGTTGTTGGGAACAGTATGCTGGAGTCTTGATCTGATCCAGTCATTGTCAGCTCTGGAAGCCATACTGAGTTTCGATGCTTCCACACTGCCACAAGCGTGAGAAAGTGGGAGAGGGGTGGATTCAATTGAGTAGCTCCTAGTAGACACAATAATTTTTTGTCTTGGTTCAAGGTCATTGAGTATGGCGCAGGATGAAATAAGAATCTTACTTTTGGACGGATCGTGATTAGGCCATGTGATATGATGATGGCCAAGGGAGGATGGATTTGTAGTTTCGGAAACTGTAGGAAGCCCGGAAACTTTCAGATTTGGGATTCCACAGATGTGCCAGTTTACTATCCTAATAAAGGTACTTTTGAGATATGTTTGTCTCGGAATTATTGATTGGAATGGAGGTTTGCTGGAACCCTGACATTTTCTCACTGGCATGCAGCTTCCCTTCTCCCCTCCGCCTGCCAGCTTCATTACATTTACTATAGGCTTCCAGATAAAATTAAAGATGCTTGTTATCACCTATAGAGCTTTATAAAGCACACAGTCAATTTTGGGGAACCACCTCTCTCTAGAAGTATTGGCTTTTCCGTCATATTCTAATACAGGGGTATCAAACTCAAGGCCCATGTGCGGCCTACGGGATGTTTAGATCTGGCCTGTAGGGTTGCCCTGGAAACAATGAAGGACCAGCCTGCAGTGCCTCTGCCAGGGAAAACGGAGCTCGGGAGGGCCACACATGGCCCTCCCAAGCTCCGTTTTCAGCTATGACCTTCAAGACTGCTGTAAGACTGGCATACTATCTGTGGCCAAGGTTAGGAAAAAGACTCAAGACCCTGAAAATGATACATATTCCCAAAACCTTTACTGCTAGGTATGATATGGGTTACTCACCCATAAAAGGCAAATAATGGCCTGCCAAGTTGATAATACAGACTTGATCGTACAAGCTCTGAGGTATGTCATGCATGGAATGAATTGAATTTAGTTCTTATTTTTATTCTCAAACATGAAACCTAAGCTAGTTGATTTAAGTCAGAACATTATCTTGTTTCTCAATTGCCCTGTTCAAATTCTCATAAATACAGGCTCTCTGCTACTTTATTTTATTTATTTTTATTTATTTGATTTGTCATTCACTTAAAAGATAATAGATATAAGTATAAACATGAGTAAGAATACAGGAAATAGGTGCGAATAAATGGGGACAATAGGACAGGGATGGTAAGCAAGATTGTGCACTTATGCATGCCCCTTACAGACCTCTTAGAAATGGGGTGAAGTCAATAGTGGATAGTTTGAGGTTAAAGGAGTGGGGGGTTTAGTCGATGTAACAAGAGAGTCAGGTAATGAGTTCCAGGCATTAATCACTTTGTTGTTGAAGTCATACTTTCTGCAATCAAGTTTGGAGTGGTTTACATTCTATCTGTTGTGTGTTGTTGTGTCATTGACTGGTAGGACATTGTAGCAGATAATTTTGTGTACTGCACTTAAGTCCAACCGTAGGCGGCATAGTTCAAGGTTGTCAAAGTCCAAAATTTCAAGCCTGGTGATATAGGGTATTCTGTTGCGAGATCACTTAGGATCAGCAACTAATTTTCAAAACATACCATCACACAAACTCTGAAATAACTATCATTATAAATTTGGTATCCTCCAAATATTCTGAATTATAATTCCTATCATCACATTCATGACAGCTGCTTCTGGAGGCACCAAATTCACAAGTAAGATATGGAGGGCCAACCTCTTGATATCTACAAATCGCTTTTAACATGGAGGAGGAAATGCAGAGCCCAGTGATATTTAGTAGGCAGGAGGCTCAAACCACACAACAGGTGTTTCTATGTCTTCTCATCTTTTGGCTGATTCTTCGCAATTGAGGTCCCCCCTTCCCCCCAGTTGTTGTTAAAATTCTGTCAACATAGATGCCACAATTTTCCACCATTTACATATCTGAAAATGGTAGAAAATGGCACTGCTGATTTTCATAGGAAGTTCTGGGAAGAATAACCAGCTCTGATCTACAGGAGATCTGTTCTAAGATGTAGAACCGTCAGAAAACATGTTTGGAAATGATGCACTACTGTCACTTCCCAAAAAAGCCTATTTTGTTGAGGAAATCTAAAAAAGATAGGCGGTAGTCGTAGCTTTCTCAATTTACATTTGCTTAACTCTAGATCTTTCCTTGGAAAAACAGAACCGGGAATCCCCAAAACAGGTTTAAAATGACAATTGTATAACAAGGAACCGAAGTTTCATCTTAAGAGACATAATGGAAGGTAGGAATTGTCAGCAGAGCATTTAAAGGCAAGAGTGGTCTTGTGAAAAGCCTGCCAGGTTCCTTGCCCAAGAAATTTGATTTTATTTAGATTAATTTAAAAAAAAATATGAATTGGAAGCTTACTTGCTGCAAACTACCAGCTTCAAACACAATCTTTGCTTTATAGCAGAGTAGCTGAAGCTGAAAAAGCAGCTGTATATAAGCATAATCAGTCGGCAACTGTGTTTATGCATGTATGTACTGCCCTCTATAGTAGAGCACAATTCAGCTGCTTTCCTGGAACCAACTCAGGAGTCAGTTCTTCTGGACTCATTGACATTATATACTTATAATGTCTTACACTCCTACTCTGTTCTTAAGAGACATGAGAAACAATTAAGCAGGCAAATTTGCCTGTGGGGCCCTAACTTCCACCAGTCTTATACATCCATAATTCTGCTGACACTTAAGCTAAACGTCTTGAAACTTATTATTATTTAGTCTTCTGCAGGAGCTTTTGATGTTTAATGCCTAACATGCTGCCAATATAACATCAGTTGATGTGTCTAAACAAGGCAGTGTCCTGCTTTTCTTAGGTGGTGACTGTTCGCCCTGGGCCCAGAACGAACCGGTGTGAAAGCTGGTGTGGTATAAGTGGGTGCCAAACTATGACTTGAAGAGGCCTAGATTCAAGTCTAATGCTCAGCCATGGAAATTTGCAGAGCGATTTTGGGCAAAGGGGTCCCACCAATCTCACAAAGAAGTTAGTGCAGGAATGAAATAAAAGGGAATTCCAGGGAAAGTATCTTAAGCTCCTGGACAAAAAAGCTAACAAACAAATAAAACATAAAGGCTCTGGGTGGCTTTGGGGATCTTAATAAGCATTAATCCTAGCGCTTGAGCATTTATCAGTCCTCTGGCAGTAGGAAAGGTGAGATATGTCATCTTCATCATCATCAGCGTTGGAAGGGGTCTTAGAGGTCATCTAATCCAACCCTATACCATTTCAGATAAATGGGCTATCAATCTCTTCTTAAAAGTTTCCAGTGGTAGAGCACCCTCCACTGAGAGAGCTGTTGTTCCATTGGTTGATTGTTCTCCCTGTCAGAAAGTTTCTCCTTATTTCCAGGTTCAATCTCTCCTTGTTCAGTTTCCATCCATTGTTCCTTGTCTGACCTTCGGGTGCCTTGGAGAATAGCTTGACCCCCTTCCTCTCTGTGGCAGCCCCTCAAATATTGGAAGACCCCTATCATGTCTCCCCTGGTCCTTCTCTTATCTTAACCCAACTATTGCCTGGGGAGAGCAGACACACATTTTGAAAGAACCTCTAGTTGATTCTCCTAAAAAAGAAATTCCACCTTTTCCCCCAGATTAATTGATGAGGCAGCACAGAAGAAGGAAGCTCTGCTGTTAGTTGTGGAGGGCTTGTGGGCTGCATTTGCCCTGTAAACCGAAAGTTTCCTTTCCTTAAGTCACTAGCAGCAGTGACTTAAAACTGACCGCCAACATTCAGGCCATATGAATTCAACCACTCGCAATGAGAACAAGTGATCTGCTTAAGGCTGCGGTATGCACAACAAAGAACAAATAAATGTTTTTGATCGCTAAAGGTCAGAATGTGCACAACGTGAAATCCTCTGCTGCAAACTCTGCATTGGCGACAGGAAGGGCATCCGGCCAGTAAACACTCATCTCAGTTCAATTGCCCCGACTCTACCATGATGCAAGGGATTATGGGGGTAATTAAAAGACCAAAAAAATCATATCACTGAATGCCAGAAAGGAAGATAATTCAAACACAGTGGAGTCTCTTTTAAGCCTATTTATTTCAATGGGATTTCAACTTGGTTATCTTCTGGTAGATTAGCACAACTACTTGTCTTTTTTGAATTCTGCTACTCCTAGTATACAGAATGCAACTGAAGGACCCACGAAAGTTCAGATTCAAGCGTACATTTCCAATCCACGAAAAGCTACCGCTATCACAACAAAAAACAACTTGTTCCAGTAAGCCAGCTAACACTTTTTTTCCCTTCTTTGAACCTACTTCCTTGTTTGCTGAAAGAAAAAAGACACATCATGCACGCCGCTCACCAAAAACAGCCTTGCAATTTCTCAAATGTAGGCCCAGGCAGAACGAACTTGTAATTAAATATTCTTAAGAGTTAGATTTTTGCAGATATGAAATTACCTGGAATTTTCCACAGCATGTCTAACAACCACAACCTGCCATCCCTGCAACTGGCACTAAATAGCTAATTATACTTTCGAGACTAACGAGACTCTTACATGAATAAACACACCTATTAACCTGAAGGTGAAATAATCATCCGTTTTCTCCTGATACAAGGAGAAAAAAAAATCCCCACATTATCCCCATTTTTGGAAAAAGCTACTGGCAGAAGTAAAAAGAGAGCTCAAGGCCAAAGTCCAAAGAATTGTGCTACTAATTTTCTACAGATTGCTTTGAACTTTTCTTTCTCAATCGCTATTCTTTGTTGCCACATAACTGTTTTTCAAAACTAGCTGAACTATTTCAAAAGCAGTTGGACCACAAGCTCTCACCACACTGAGGTAAAGGCACAGCAGATACAACTATAGCTATTGATATGATTCTGTAATACTTATTTTGGCCAAATCTTCCCTGTCAGATTTCCTTACAGGATCAGGCATGGAACAGAACAGTAAACACTGGCAGAATTCGAACAGGATTTTCTGCATTGGATGATTAGGTGATTAGCTCTGTGGTTTTCTTAGGTATCTCCACAAGTTAAGTTTCCCAACACAGACAGAGCAGCTTTACAAGTCCAGCCAGGATTAAGCCATTGATTGGAGTACAGGTAATCCTCGGCTTACAACCTCAATTGAGGCTAAGTTTTCCACTAAGCGAGACATTGGTTAAGTGAGTTTTGTCCCCATTTTACGATCTTTCTTGCCACAGTTGTTGACTGCAGTTGGTGAGTTAGTAACTCGGCTGTGAAGTGAATCTGGCTTCCTCCACTGACTTTGCTTGTCAGAAGGTCGCGACAGGGGAACCACGTGACCTTGGGGTATAGCAATGGTGTCATGGCCTTGGTAGAGTCGGACTCTGAGGGAGAGAAGGAACAGCCGAGAGGGAGTGGAAGTGTGGCTCTGGAGGTTGAGGAGGAGGCTGGGGAAGGGCAGAGGCCAGCTGAACAGTCAGAGGAAGAACCAAGCCCATCGCCTCTTCATCCTAGGACATGCAGGGAGGAACAGAGAAGGAAACAACTTGGCTTACGAGAGAGGAAGCGGCCATGATCCCCCTCATTGGTTGAAGCTGGGGAGAATAGTATATAAGAGAGACAGTTAAAACACAGCGTTGCCAGAAGCAAAGCATGTTTTATTCTGGGCTGAAGTTATCTTGGCTGGCATCGTTGCAACAGACGGAACCTTATTATCTCATAAAATTGGTAATTACATACCCTGGTCATTGTGGAAATTCCTTCATTGTAGTTTCTTTTGGTTTTTTATTTCACCTCTATCTGCTCATTAAGTTCGGAACATATTGCTGTCTTTTGAAGACTATTTTTGAATAAGTTTTATCTCCAACTGCGAATTATTGAACAGTGGGGCCAAGATGGAGGCATTAAAAGACATTTATTTATGTTTTGGATTTTGTTACATTTGTGTTACACTTCGGGTCATCACAAGTGGTCATAAATATGAACCAGTTACCGAGCAGCTGAATTTTGATCACATGGCTATAGGGAGACTGGAAAGGTCATAGCTGTGAAGAACGGTCATAAATCACATTTTTCAGTGTTGTTGTAACTTTGAACGGTCACTAATGAACTGCTGTAAGTTGAAGACTACCTGTAATTTAGAACACACACTGGAAGGTAAGCCCAGAACCTGAAGAATGGAGTAACAACTAGGCCCTGTCATCACACCCCAACTATTTTTAATGCAGTTTAGTTTTATCCACTACGTACAGTATAAGCTAAACTAAAAGCACAATGTATTTTAAAAAAAATCACTGTAATGGCAAAAACACCATATAGATTCCATACCAGTCCTAGCTAGAGAGAAAACACAAAGTTAACATGCTTAAAATTTGGAAAAGACCTTCTCTTTACATTGAAATGGTATCACCGAGTACTAGGCAAATGTCTACTCAACACTATCATTTTCTTAGTTTGTTCTCTTTCTTATCAGCGATGGCAAAACAATGGAAGGAAATCACCATTATTCAGCACTGTGTTTACACAAAAAGCCAATGCAGTTATATAGTACCAACCAAGTGTAACTGATACCAGCCCTTCCTGGCACCTTCCACATCTTTTACATTAAACATCTTGATCTTCTGAGCCACTTATAGCCAATGGCTACACTGGTTAGAAATTATGGGCTTTACTATCTGACCCATGAGGGATTTTTGTTTTAATATTAGTTGCAACACTTCATTGTGTATAACTTGAGGCTAGCAGCTCATGGGGGACAGAGGTTTAGTTATCTTTTCCCAGAGTGAATCATACCTGGTATATCAGGCATAGCTAATAGAAGGGCTCCTGTTTGTTTATTCTTTTGCAAAAAAAGGTAGACTACTTGTATCCTTCATCCAATCAAAGTAGGGAAGGCAATCTAACTCCCTCCAGGTGTAGTTTTATGCTCATCATTCCTCACAGGGCTGATAAGAATGTAAATAGAAAAACTGGTGTATGAAAGAACAACAACAAGGATGATTATGGAGGGTGGAAGGCTAAAAGATATAAAGAACAGTTGCAGGAATTGGGTTTGTCTCGCCTAGTGAAAAGAAGGATTAAGAAAGACTAGCAGTGTTCCTCACTGGAGAAGAGCTTAATGCTGGGAACAATTGAAGGCAAAAGAAGAAGGGGACGGCAGAGAATGAGGTGGCTGGATGGAGTCACTGAAGCAGTCAGCGTGAGCTTCAATGGACTCCGGGGAATGGTAGAGGACAGGAAGGCCTGGAGGAACGTCGTCCATGGGGTCGCCATAGGTTGGACATGATTTCACAACTAACAACAACAACAACAAGCAGTGTATGGGGCTACCACAAAGAAGAGGTCACCCTATTTCGAAAGCACCAAAAGGCAGACAAGAATTAATGGATGGAAACTAATCAAGGAGAGAACCGACCTAGAATTAAGGAGATATTTCCTGACAGTAAGAACAATTAACCAGTGGAATGGCTTGCCTTCAGAAGTTGCGGGTGGTTCACCACTGGAGGCTTTTAAGAAAAGACTGGAGAGCCATTTGTCTGGAATGGTAGAGTCTCTTGCTTGGGCAGGGCATTGGACTAGAACAGGGGTCTCCAACCTTGACAACTAAGACTTGTGGACTTCAATTCAAAGTTGGCTCAGGAATTCTAGAAGTTGAAGTCCACAAGTCTTCAAACTGCCAAGGTTGAAGACCCCTGGACTAGAAGACCCCCAAAGTCCCTTCCAACTCTTTTAATTCTGTTCTATTCCTAGGGAGAGTTGGAAGGGATTTGGATAAACGAATACTCTACCTGCTCCCTTATAACAGTCAAGTAGTGTACTCTGATGTTTAATAAGGGAAAAATGTTTACTTCCTCTCTACTGGATTATATTATGTAGGGGTATATTATGAAGACTGTAGGATATGGATTTCTACTTGCGGACCAAAGCTGAGCACTGCTTTATCTCAACAGGAATGTAGAATATCACCTTGGCAGCTAAATATAACATGATCAATAGCAATGGTAGTTCCTTAGCACTAATGAAACAATACATTTAAAAATGATACAGAAGGAGGATTGAAGACAATTAATCTTTCTCTGGTTAAGAGAAAGAAAAGCTACTATTCAGCAAAGTGAGAATGCTGTATCAATACTTCTTAGCAACTTAAGGATTGATAATATTGCATCTGTTACATGTTGTTCAGTTGGACCAGTAATAGTGTTGGAAGATCTAGTGGCAAACAGTTGCAATGGCACCTTCCATAAACCTTGTTCCAGAGTAAGTAGCACTAGAAACCAAGGTGTATCAGAATGAAATCTAAATAATCCCTAGAAATCTTAGCTGCAACTTTTGACAGCAGTTAAAAGCATCAACTTTTGATCTCAACATCAGAAAAAGCATCCCCAACTGATCTCAAGACTGTCAATCTGAATGCAATAGGAGTACATGGAATTGAAGGAAACTGTTTTATATTTGATGGACCCCCCCCCAAAAAATAAATAGTCGTACAATTTAGTAACCTAGGGAACAGCATGAAATTAGGCAAGATCTCTTTTGATGTTCTCTTGATCAAACAGATTCATCGGGTATGTATGCTCTTCCCAAGAGTTCCTTAAGAGCGAGGTTGAAGAAGATAGAAGATGGTGTATTTATTACATTTTAAAATAAACTCAAAATACAAGCAAGATAAAGACTGCAAGAAGCTGGGCCAATCTATCCTAACAAGAACGCTGAATATCCAGAGAGTTTATGCATCAACAACTCTAGGGCCATTAGTTCTTTCTCATTTCATTCCATGGCCTCCTAGATTTGACTATTGCAAGGTTCATACACTAACCACAATTCTACACATTTTCTTTGAGACGTCCACAACACTGGGTTAGAAGAAGAGGATGAATACGAGTGAGGTGGATGAACCTGATTGCAATAATGATGAATATTCTGTTGTCAACCCTGAAAGGCTAGATTGGGAATGGATTATTGTGGGGAAAGTCTATCTATGTGGCTGTTAAGCATGATTTCTGATTTGATGGCACATAATCAATCAGTGCAAAATATAAGTGGAGCAGAAGAATCTGTCTTAAACAATGTCACAACCTTTTTTGAAAAATATGCTCAGGGTAATGCCAGTCATGCAAACATGTCATTTCATAGAGGACAGACCTATATTTTTGCTGGCTCTCTCTCCTCTTCCCTCTCAAATAACTATGGATGCCACATCAATATCCAAAAGACAGACACTGCTCATTTGATTGCTTTGTTTCACTGCCCTGTTAGGTTGTTTGTGGTGCCAATGTGGACTCAGTGATCCATAGTGGCCTTAGCATGAAAGATGCGTGTGTGCAAGCACACACACACACACACACACACACAAAAAGACAGAAAGACACAGAGAGAAAACAGAGAGGGAGGGAGAGGGAGAGAGGAAGGGAGAAAGAAAGATAGACGGAGGAAGGGAAGGAAGGAAAGAAGGAAAGGAAGGAGGGAGGGAGGGAGGAAGGTTCAGTTTATAGGTAATAGAGAGTCATGTTGTCTGATTAATTTGGGCTTAGAGCATTGCACAAATCCATCTATTTTTAATTATCAACTGGGCCACTGTCATTCATTTAACACACTAAGATTAAAAATCTTGGCACACTGAGGCTGTGAATGCAACCATAATATTCAACACTACTTTGACTTACAAACCAAAATAATGCAGAACGTTTACCTTCTAACATTTCCCCAGCTCCTTTAGGATACGTAAAAAGGGCTTTCTGTGGCGTGGCAAGATCTGAGACACTAAATCCAGATCCAGTCATAGAACTTCCACTCACTCCACCAGCTGATGATGATGAAGTAGAAGCTGCCATCCTGCCTCCCTTGAACCTGAATGTAGGAGAAAGAGAATCAAAGCTTAGCTAGGTAGATTCCACCACAACACAACTGTCAATTAGTCAAAGAACATTTGCATTTCTAGTAGGGCTTACATTAAAAAAAAAAATTACACCGAGTACAGATTCAAATGTGCTTGAACTAGCAGTTTCCAAATCAAGAGTTCCTAGCATTTCTGCACTGGTAAACACATCTGGAATTTTGAGATAGAAGCTTTACTTCAGTTTAGTTTAGTTTATTATCACTGCACTTCGTACAACGAAATCAAATACCATCTTCAGTGCACATCATGACCATGAAAATAAACACAGCTATAGCTTCTATCAGAAAATGATCACTAATATGAGACTGGCCAATTACAAAAGTCCCACTTAACATAAGGAACATTAGCAAAGTTCCCTCATATTATCTTACAATAGCCATGTTTTTGGGTTACAACCTTTTATATCATTTTCATTTTCAATGAATGTCTTTGTGGCATATATAAATCTCAGAAAATATTTTTGTAAATAAAGTTTGAAGTTGCATGCTGGCTCCCCATTTAATTTTTTAAATATTTTACTCCATAATGCCTATACTGCTATTTAGTTGGCATTTGTTGAAGGAATCAATAAAGGGACTTGAATTGCACATGGCTATGTTCAAAGATGACAGCTCGCCGGAATGATCACAGGTTAGACATTATCAAATTTTTAATAGATATTATTTTGGATAAAGCATCAAGTATATCAAGTCTCTTTTAACCGAGGAGAGAGGCAATGTAACCCTTAAGAGATTAGTCTTTAAATACCTAAAACTAACTTGTAATCAAATGATTTAATTCCATTTTTTTACTTGGAAGAGCATGGGCATATTTGCAACAGATTCCGCTCTGCCCAAATAGCCAATTAAATTATAAAATCTGTTTCTAATTTTAAAAAATCATGTAATTTAGATGCTTACATTATTAGACAGGATGAGGAACTATTAAAAGGAAATTTGAGACATTAGCCCCAATTTGCAGTAAAACTGCTTAAATGCCATGTACTAACACATCAACCTACACTATAAAAATTAGGTGAAATACTTCCAACGCATAGGTTTCCCTTTGGGCCAGGATTAACAAAATGTTTGGTTGCAGAGATTATATAAATGTTTCTCTTATCTAGGTAAAATCCAGGAATAAAAGTATGGAGGCTAATTTGATGATTTTGGCACGGAGAAATCTTGTTTTTATTGAAGTAGAGCATAAATCAAAGTTAACTGGACTTGCTTCCTAATTGGGGCTGGATATCTGAATGTGTCAGGGAATTGCGCAGCCTACAGTCCAAATGAAATCAAAGACACTGACACGAATCTGCAGCTTTATATAAACAAATCTATTTAACATTTATATTTACAGCAGACAAGATAGTCAGGAACATAGGACCATTTTTTGGTTATAAAATATATACAACATGTAGAAAAGTCATGAGACAATTGAATCAAGTTCCCACTGTTTTTCAGTGCAGAAGATTTCATAATACGAAACATTTAAATCAACTAACCAAGGTCACACTCCTATAAAACCCAATTTTATACAGCTATTATAGTTTTGCAATTTCCTCCAACAGAAATAGATGCTATACTAACAGAAATGAATTAGTCCAGGATGTGGCCTGATATCTTTGTAGTGACATATTACAAATGCTATCATTTGCTATAATAAATAATTAACAGGGAGGAGGGCTCACAAAGCCCTCCCAAATTAGTAAAAAAATTAAATCAGTAAATCCAGAGCACCTTTCACTCTTGCTTCCAGCTAGCCAATCTAGAGTAACCTGCAGGGACATTTGTCGTCAGTCGATTACATCTATTATTTCAGGGCACTGATAGCTTTTAACTGCACTTTATGTTAAATAATCAAGATAAATTTATTCCTCTAAAAATTAGCAAAAATTTGGTCTGTTGTTTGTAAACTTTGCCCACAAATGGTTGCGAATAGAATAGAACAGAACAAAATAGAGTAGAGTAGAACAGAACAGAAATATTTATTGGCCAAGTATGATGGACACACAAGGAATTTGTCTCTGATGCATAAACTCTCACTGTACATACATACAGCAAAGTAGAAACAACAAAGTGATAGATCATAGATCATAAAACATACTGTAGTTACAATCATTAATCACAGGGTACAAACAAGTGATAAATCATTAGATACTAATAGGAGAAGATAATAGGAAAAATGAGAAGACTAGAGAATGAGAATAAGATGAGAAGATGCAAAGATAATAGCAATACAGCCTATTTAACATGAGTAAAAAACTTACACCCTAAAACAGTACTGTGGAAATTAGGTGTTCAGCAGAATGATGGCGTGGGGAAAAACTGTCTTTGCGTCTAGTTATTTTGGCATGCAATACTCTATAGCAGTGTCCTGATGGGAGATGTTGATACAGATTACTCCAAGGACGTGAGGGGCCTGATTTAGTAATTCTTGTTGTGAGGAGATAGCTTTGTGTTGTTTATTTTATTGATTGTATTTATATTGGTCAATGACCGAAATAAAATTCCATCTATCTGTCTTACAGTTTGCGGTGGAGTGTTACTTCTGGATCATTTTACACAATCATGTCAACAAGCCTGCCATGCAAGATAATATAGTTCATTATCCTAGGTCCCAGTGCATTTAGCACCATGCACGCTTGAAAAAGGAATGAGGGAAAAGTCAGCACAGTAAATGGAGTGGATAAAGATGGACTGTGGTGTTGATTTTTTAAAAATGAAAACATTAGCACTGTCAGATAGAAAGGCACACAGGAAGCAAAGCACCTTTACAAAAGAAGCCACACACCACTGTGCCTTAAAGTTCAGGTTTCTTTAAGCTTATAAGATAAAGAGGCAAAATGAATGAAAGCTGCACCTGTTTCTATGGGATTGGATCAAATAAACCCGTTACATTATCCACTTTGAATACATGCCTAGGAATTTTTACCAGCTAGCAGGCAGATGCTGGGATATTTCCAGCTTCCAATTTTTCCTCCCTTTGTTCCATTTCCTGAGCTGGTCCACAGCTGCATTTATTTCCGATGGGCATTTTCACAGACAAATGCAATACAAAATGTATCCATATGGTGGCATCCTGAACTCAGAAATCCTTTTCTTCAAATCTTGTAGCAAGTCCTAATTCCCGATCAGTTTCAAATGGGGGCGATGTTATAAGCATTCAACCTATTATCGTTGATATGGTTGCTTCCTGAGCTGTTTTAGTCTATTTATCCAAGCTCTCAACTGACAACAGCGTGATTGCTATCCTTATTTTTATTTTTTTGAGCTTTATTTCAACATGAAGTAATATTTTAGAATGTGCGACACAAGTAAGAAAAAAAAAAAGAATGCAGTAATAGTAATAGTCACTCCATAATGCTGTTCTTATGTCTGGTCTACTCGTCTATTGTTGGCATAAGAACATCACTGGAACTGAAAAATAATTTGCTATGATTAGGAAAGAAAAGTCATTTAGAGTTCTAACAGAAATCCCTGTCAACAGAGCTTTTCATTCCATGTACGAGTATAGGATATTGATATGTGCCTGAAAGGAAGATAAGGGAGGCAAACTTAGATTAGCAGAATAGGCTTTAGAGAAAAATACGTAAATCCAGAGCCTTTTTTCTCCCACGACTGGGCACATTCCTCTTATGGAGGAAGAATCAGGGGGAACAACTTTCCCCCATTTCCTGCTTCACTCCAGGTAGTCTTGTACCCGTATGACCACAACTGGGGCTGGAATTTCCATTGCTAAGCAAGTCAATGGTTGTGTGATGACCCAGGGTGGGATACAAAATAAACACAGTCACAAAAACAAGTGAAGCCCCTTTTATTCCTTCACTTTGCTTCAAAGCTCCAAATATCCTTGACTGGAGACAAAAAACTCCCCACAAGCAGTTACACAAAGGAGGAAATTCTGTTAAAACTAAAAATGTCTATAAATTATAAAGAGTAAAAACAACACAAACCACACTGAAGCAATTAAGGGAATCAGGCAAGATAAGGGCTTGAAGACGTCCACGGATATTGGAACATATACTGGGAAGGATGCCAAACTCAGAGAGGAACAACAGACTAGAGATATTTCCACACTTTGTTTCCAGCAATGGCCCGTACCCATTCCGTCCTCTTATCCAGTTGTCACAGCTGCAGCCCATGAAGAGGATCAAGGCCCTTTCCTCCACCACAGATCACGCCATTCCCGTCTCTCCCTTATCCTCTCCTCCCTGTGTGCCCTAGGATGGAGAGGGGATGGGCCTACGTCTTCCTCTGCCCTTCCCCAGCCTCCTACACAACCTCCGGAGCTACACTTCCATTCCCTGTCAGCTGTTCCTCCCCTCCCTCAGAGTCAGTTTCCAACCAGGGTATGACAGGTTGTGAGACGAGCCCAATTTTAAGATTATTTTTTGTTTGCCATGATTGTTAAATGAACCGCTGCCGTTATTCCCATTTGTTGGTATGGTTGTGGAAACAAGGTTTGTCTAGCTCAGGGGTGTCAAACTCGATTTCATTAAGAGCCATATCGGGGTTGTGTTTGATCTCGGGGGGGGATGGGCGGGGGGGCAGGACCAGGATAGGCGTGGCCAGTTTGACGTCACTCATGCCAGGGGGCATCTGTTGTGGCCTGGACGGGGCTGGGGGGATCTTCCTGCAGCCCGCTGCCAGCAAAAATGAAATCCGGGCCAGGCTCCATTTTTGCTGGCGGAGGCACTGTGGGCCGGTCCATTGCTGGCGGAGGCACTGTGGGCCGGTCCATTGCTGTTTCTAGGTTGGTCCCATGGGCCAGATCTAAGCATCCCCCAGGTCAGCCTCAGCCCATGGGCCTTGAGTTTGACACCCCTGGTCTAGCCTATCAAAGAGAAGGATGAAGGGACATGATAACTATTTTCCAGTACTTAAGGGGGATGTCACAAAAAAGAGGGGGATAATAAATAATAAAGGCAGGATATAAGAAAATAAAAATAAATTCATAAACTCAAAATTAGAACCACAGCTATTATAGATGTTCCCTTAAAGATTTACAAGAAGATTTACAAGAAGCTAATTCCAAAACAGTAGGCATGTATATATGTGTATGTTTACATGCATAAACACATATTCCAGTACCTTAAATACTAATAAATCTATTGTAGTCACTGTGAGTTTCAGGTACAACACAATGCATGCTTATTAGAAATTGGTAGTCAATACCTCATTGAAGTCATTCCTTCTCCCAAGAAAGACTTGCTCAATCCACTAAGAAACAGAAAGTTCCAGTCATACTTCCCCTGTCCAGCTCCTTCAGCATTTCAAACAATCAAATGAAAACCAAAATAGCTGGATAATCTATAAAGAACCGAAGTGAAAGAGAATTAAATCCAAATTATGCTACTTTAGTTTCATTATTCAAAGAAATGATTGGTTCAGTTTCTAAGAACATATTTGGCATGAGTTTAGGGCTTCAAGAAATTACCATTTGCTTGCTTTCTACAAATTAAATTATTTAGGAAGGGAATGGAACTAGGATGCCTCTTCGCCTTATTGTTATTTTTTAATATCAGTTCCATAATGGGCTACTTAGACAAACTAAACTATCATCCCTATAATGATGAGCAAAGAAACAAACAAAATAGCCAGGACAACCGCGTACAGGATTGTTATTACCAATAACAACAGAGTTAAGGAGAAGTGTGAAGGCCTTGAGTCTCTTATGAAGATTCATTATTCGCTTTACATTAACTTTAGGGGCATCCCGAAAATTAACCCAGAAATATTAATGGATACAGTTTGAACTGGTGGCACACTTTAAATATCCAGAGATGGTCTTACAATTCACAGAGAAATGAAGGGTCACATAAGTTTCTCAAAAGGCCTAGATGAGTACTGCATATCAGCTATAGTTTCTTTAAGCACCAGAAACACTGAATATATATAGTACAGGATTACTGAGACTGACTTATCTGAGGCCAGGTATTATGACATCCCCCTTATGGCATTCAGTTAAACCAAATTTATCAGTTTGTATGAGTTTGAGGAAGTTGGTCGGGCGAACTGTTGAGTCTGAAATGCATGAATATATAAGTACTGAAATAAAAATGAACGATACGCATAATTATTTATAATTATTAGTTAAATCAACCACTTCTGCACAGGATTTAGCTTCTCTAATCTTGATAGACAGCCATTGGTCTCTATCCCAAGTTGCTATATATGATATACAATACAGTACCATGACAAATAAAGCAAAAAACATTAAGACTTTTTCCAAGTAACAGAAAGAAGCAGGGCCAACTTCAAAACAGTCAACAGAGGAAGTGCTGTGGGTTGTTTTGTACATTTCTTGCTATGTTTATCAAAACACCAGCTACTTTGTTACACTACCTCTTCAACAGTGCAAAATGCTTCATGGCCTTGGCAGGGATTTCTGAGTGAAGAACATGCCTCAAATTAATACGTCCCCCCACCAAAGTGTGCGTGTGGTGTCTGTTTGAATCTTTCCAGCATCACTGAACAAGCCAGACTTATTTGCATTTTGACATCTTTGTGGGGTCACAATAGTGAAAGGATCAACTGTCATGCTGACTAGTTATAGCAGGGGTCTTCAAACTTGACAGCTTTAAGACTTGTGGACTTCAGCTCCCAGAATTCCTCCTTCAGTCATGTTAGCTCAGGAATTCTGGGAGCTGAAGTCCACAAACTTGCCAAGTTTGAAGACACTTGAGTTATAGGGTAGGCAGTGAGATCCATTACTGTGCCCATGTATTTCACTTATTACTAAATACATATTATCACCCAATAGATCTAAATAAAAAAGTAATTCTAGTGATTGGGGTTAGGCAGAATTTGTAGAATTGTTTGCAATTTTGTCAGAACATAAAGGTATAATTACTGCACTCTGCTGCTTTAAGAACAAATGTTCTCACCCATGCTTATTTTTTGCCTAATTGGAGACTACAAAGGCATCAAAGGCTAACAAACCATGGACATTTGGCACTGTAGCCAGCAAAAGGATGTTTTCTTTCTTCCAGCTTCGCTATCTTCTCCAAATCCTTCAGAATTTAGTACTGCCTTCGGAGGTTGTGGGTGCTTCATCACTGAAGGTTTTTAAAGAAGAGATTGGTCTGCCATTTGTCCAGAATAGTATGGGGTCTCCTGCTGGAGCAAGGGGTTGGACGCAAAGACCTCGAAGATCCCTTCCAACTCTATTATTCCTCCTCAAATGATTGGAGAGGCATTTCCAAGCGATGGTGAATACATCTTACTTAATAGCAGGAAGGTCTTCAAAGAACGATACTTAGCGTGACCAGTTTTTCATATGTATACATATGAAAAGAAACAGCTGCAAGCTCACATTACTCCGAGAAGCACAAAGCTGAAGACACAAGCCTGAAGATGATGAATGAGACTTCACCAAAACGTCGCCTAGATACTTCCAATTTTACGCGGGAGAAAACCCAAATAACCAAAGATCCACATACAAATACCCGCGAGAACCTCAGAAAACAAATGCATATGTATGTGTATATATGTACATATAAATGTGTGTGTGTGTGTATAAAAAAGAACATGTTTGTTTGTGTAAATTTACCTGTTTATTCATATTTAACCATAATGTTTTTCTCCTTGGCAAACTTACTAGAACAAATCAAAATCTAACAGTCTGCTTTTGAGTCTAGCCTTTCTCAAAAATCATAAAACGTGAGAATGGTTCTTCTTGACTATTCTTTTAACAAGTATTTCCTATAGAATGATTTACTGTTGATGAATACTTTTCTTTTTTAAGAAAAAATTGCAGAATTCAGCACTGTTATTATAGCAGCTGACTCCCACAACAAGCAGTGTTTTCAGAGATGTTAATTCTTTTTGTCTTCTCTCATCTGTCCAAATATTATTCATAATGAGAAATTTGTTTTACTGGCAAATACATAATAAATTGTGCAAGGAAGCCAATATTGTTAAAATAAATGCCCCTATGGCTGAAAGTCTGTACCCATAGCTTATCTGCTGGATTTTTCCAGTTCCATTCCATTATGTTGTCTGCACAATATTTCTTGTATATCAGCTCATCATTTGCTTCACTGGTTTTGTAATTGCAAACGGCAAAGACTGTTCCACCTTTTTCTTCCCAAACAAGGATCTTGTCTAGCAGGGTCCATGAGAATGTATTCATTTCACTGAGGTATCCACCTCCTACCCACTATTCCTTTGAGTAAGCAATACAGCTGTTTTAGAAAGAATGCATTCATTTCTAAAACCAAGTTGCTTGCTGTGTATAGGAAGTGAGTTGGCTCGCAGCCCATAAAATACATGCGCTTTTAACCAACTTTTCTTTCAGGTTTTTCATTTGGATTCCACTGTCTATCACCCCAAGTGTTTCATTCTATAACTTCTATTGTGTTGTTGAACAGAAAAAATTAGCTGTGCAGGAAACAGGGCCAGATTTCACCCAAGAGGTGATTCAAGTACACAAAAATTGCCTTTGCAAATTTCTTCATTGAATTTGCAATCCTGGTGTTTTCACTATCAGCATAAATTTGAGGCTCTTTTTGTTTGAATACAGTTATCAATATCTGAGGCCAAATTGACAATTTTAATAGCAGAGAAGAATCTATCTAGTTTTGCCTCTAGTTGGAAACCACTTCTAGATTTTGTACTCAAAACTGAAAAAAAAAAATTAAACTCTGATTTTAGGTTTTGAAAACTAGAATGACTATGTTGTTACAGAAATGGTTTGGAAGATTTAGAAAGGTAACAAAAAGATTGAGGTTAGAACTTTTTTTGTATTCTACTGCATCGAAAAAAGTCAGAAGTCACACCTTTTTTTCTTCCTTTCTTTCTGTAGCTCTCTTAACTTGCATAATTTTGTTTTCTGTTTGTATTTTATCTTATACCGGTACCACAATTGAGCCCAACATTTCTGCTGTTAAGTGAAACATTTGTTCAGTGAGTTATGCTCCACTTTGCGACTTTTCTTGCACAGTTAATACACGGTTATTAAGCAAATCTGGTTTCCCCATTGACTTTGCTAGTCAGAAGGTCACAAGAAAGTGATCACATGACCCCAAGACACTGCAACCATCAAAAATACAAATCAATTCCCAAGCGTCTGAATTTTGATCATGTGACCATGGGGATGCTACAAGGGTCATAAGTGTGAAAAACAGTCGTAAACCACTTTTTTCAATTCCATTTTAACTTTCAATGGTCACTAAACAATTTTAAGTCGAAGACTATCTGTAATTAAATTTAATCAAGTATTATTTAATAACCAACATTTGACTTGCCACTGTAAATTTAAAAAAAATGTTTTGTAGGCCTTCTATAGGTATCCACTGAATGAATGGATCTAGGCAACATCTTACTTTTTTTTTAAACCACACTGCAGAACATTTTGGTTATGGAGAACCAATTAAACACACATTTGAAAAGTACAAACTTAAGGGGAAAAAAGTTGTACTAATATTCTGAATTCAGTGTATTCTTGACTAGAGTTTAAACACTTAAACCAGGTGTCTTCAAACTTGACAGCTTTAAGACTTGTGGACCAACTCCCAGAATTCCTCCTCCAGTCATGTTAGCTCAGGAATTCTGGGAGTTGAAGTCCGCAAGTCTTAAACTTGACAAGTTTGAAGACCCTTGTCTTAAACCATTTTGCCCAGATAGGTATCTATCACAAAAGTTCAATTTCCTGATGCAGGTTCTAAGATATTGCAGTACTTGAATAGATGCATGGATGATGAACATAGAAATTATTGCCACTCAAAACATTTTGCATTCAGATGAGGCAAGAATGTCTAATCATCCTTTCAGTAACTTCATTAACCAGATGCAATACACTGGTTTGTAATCAGGAAGGATACCATTGGTACTTCCTTATCTTAAAATGCATGTTTGGTTCTGCATAGCCACCAGACTGTGGATCATATTCTTTGCTTTGGCTAGGAAGTCATGCTTATTCCAATTTACTACATTCTAAGTTTTTCTAGGTCAACCATAAGCTAACAGTTACTTCTGGTTCAAAAATATGCAACATGTTGATTCCAAATATTGAATTTCTTCTTATCCCATCAGTACTAACTAGCGTAACCAATAATGATAGTTTGAAATTCAACATTTGATCAATAAATTACCACCAATTCTAATGTAACAGCAGCCCTTATATTTCCATCCAGCTTTATTAAAATGAGTGTCAACAGAATATCATGGCTAATGTACTCAGTCAGCACTAGGGAGACTCTGGTCCAAATCCCCTCTCAGTTATCAAAGGTGAACTTGGGCCACTCATTATCTCTTCAGCCACCCTTTGGCAGGGTTTATATGTGAAGGGATAAAGGTCTTTTCTTGTACTTAAATAGAAATGCATGTTTTTTACAGCATGTGGACACTGTAAAAAAAGAGTACTACTGTCTATGAAATTACTTTCCCAAATTGAATAAAGATTCCCCTCGCGCATACTTGCTAGTTGTTTCTGGCTCTAGGGGGCGGTGCTAATTTACATTACAAAGCCAAAGAGCCAGCACTGTCCGAAGACGTCTCTGTGGTCATGTGGCCAGCATGACTAAACACTAAAGGTGCATGGAATATTGTTACCTTCCCACCAAAGTGGTCCCTGTTTTTCTACTTGCATTTTTACATGCTTTCAAACTGCTAGGTTGGCAGAAGCTGAGACAAGAGCTCACTCCGTTACATGGTGCCAGGGATTCGAACCATCAAACTGCCCACCTTACTGATCCACAAGCTCAGCATCTTAGCCGCTGAGCCACCACATCCCTCAAATTGAATATATGTAGATTAATCTGCATCCCGTTCATAATTTAGTCAACATAATTTCTCCCCCTACTTTCAACAAAGTATTTTCCAAAACACAGGCACAAGGGCAGCAACCAAAGAGTCCATCAAAATTTTTCAACCAAGGAGGCAAAAAGATCTGGAAGGTAGGAAAACATATGCAAACAGCAGGGAAAACTAGGAAGGTTTTCCTTCCAATACTACCCTTTTGCAGGCAATATGATGACTCCGTAAACTGCTCAGAGAGCGCTGTAAAACACTATGAAGTGGTATATAAGTCTAAGTGCTATTGCTATTATGTTAGGAAAAGCAAAAAAAAGATGATTTTTTTTTGTTTTGGTAAACCTAATGAAATAACGCAACTGCTCAGTTGCCCTTTTGCAAGAATAATGGACCAAAGGCAAACCCCAATCCTCCCTGCTGATCCAGAGGAATTATTGAGTCTGTTATCTGCACCTCTATAACTGGCTGGTTTGGTTCTGCAACCCAACAAGACAGACACAGATTTCAGAGGATAATTAGGATTGCAGAAAAAATAATTACTACCAACCTGCCTTCAATCAAGGACCTGTATACTGCACGAGTCAAAAAGAGGGCTGTGAAAATATTTACAGACCCCTCACATCCCGGACATAAACTGTTTCAACTCCTTCCCTCAAAATGACGCTATAGAGCACTGCACACCAGAAAAACTAGACACAAGGAGTTTTTTCCTGAACGCCATCACTCTGCAAAACAAATAATTCCCTCAACTTTGTCCAAGTATTTACAAAGTCTGCACTACAATTACTATTAATCTTCTCATCACTCCTTATCACCCATCCCCTCCTGCTTGTGACTGTATGACTGTAACTTTGTTGCTTGTATCCTTATGATTTATACTGTTTCCTAGTATGATTTGATTGCTTATTGTACCCTGTGACTATTAAGTGTTATTCCTTATGATTCTTGACAAATGTATCTTTTCTTTTATGTACACTGAGAGCATTTGCACCAAGACAAATTCCTTGTGTGTCCAATCACACTTGGCCAATAAGGAATTCTATTCTATTCTATTCTATTTTATTCTATTCTATCCTATTCTATTTACTCTACTCTATTCTACCCGTACATCTACTCCTATTCTCAACCCGCATCACACCAGCCAACAACACACAACTGGTCGCTGATGTGCATCTGCTGCTCAAAAGCGAGGAACCCCGCCGAAGCAAGCAGCCGATTTTCGCTTCTGGTTTTTTTTGCGCTGCTGCACCGCCCGACCAAGAAGAGGCAGAGAAGGAGACGAAAAGATTCGGGGGCTAAGGTAGCTTGTTACGGTTACCAGGCGTCCAGATTATCCAGGAGATCCCGTCCTCCTCCGGCCGGTGGGGGATGGAGAAATATCGCGATAGGGTAGTTCTAACAAGAGAAGGCGGGCGATTCGGAGACGGAAGCCATTCAAATCCGACAGGAGCCAGAAGCCAGTGACGCAGTCGCCACACAGGTCCGAACCCAAGGAGCGGTGCCTCTAGAGGTAGCTTGGGTCATAGAAGCGCGCCCTCTGCAGTCTCCTGATTGGTGCGTCAGAAAAGGGAGTGGCCAGAAAGCAAAACAAAAAACAAAAAAAACACCACCACATACACACACACACAAAAACAACCATGGGCCTATAGACCCATAACGCCGAGTTGCGGGAGGAAAGGTTGGGGGTCCATTTTGGCTGCGGAGGTCCATTTCTCGCCTCCGATACCAGTTTAGTGGAAGAGAATTAGACTTTCTCACCGCGAGCCCCAATCGAAGCAGCACTGCCGCAGGGAATTTTGATTGTGTGTCCCAAACATTGGCTTTGGCGGCCAGATTTTCCGGGTCCCGATAGTCAACACCCTTTTCACTTGTACAGATCCCACCCGGATCACAAACACGGGTTAAAAGACTGCGATCGTCTGAATCGGGGGCTGGGTTTTTGCGATCCCGAGTCTTTGCTAGCGCACTTGTTTGCATTAATATTCTACCCCTCCTTCTCCCTTCGCGCCCCAATCAGCAGGGCGAAGGGCTTCTTGTAATTGAGAAGCGACGCGTTTGCTCCGGTTTGCCCATCCAGAGTGGGACCCACGTAGGGCAGCCGGATCTGGAGGGGCCAGTCTGTCAGTTAAGCATTAATCCCTCGACCGAGAGCTAATAAGGGAGGTAAGATCGGGACGGGCTGGAGTGGTTTAAACTGCAATGCGGTGTGAGTTTAGGGATCCAGATTACTTGCTTTCCTTCCGTGGGGAAAAGATATTCTGAGCATACTGTACCACCTGCGGATGAAAAAAAGATCCGAATAAGAGACGTGGCATAGGTGAAATAAATTCATCCCCAATGGTCCCCCCTAATGATCCTTTTCCATACATACAGAAAGAGATGGGGAAAGAGACTGACTTTCCTCCATGCCAAACTCTTGGGTCACTTCGCCCCCGTTTTTTATTTCGATGGACTTGATCATTGACTAAAAAAGTAGAGCATTACCTGCTTACTATGCCTGCCCCCAAAACCTTGCTCCTAAATAATAATGACTTAATTAACTCATTGTCCATATTCTCACTAAGCACTGTCTGGGTTTACTGTCTAAGTACCTTCTGGGTTTGTACAGCAAACTAATTTAATTATTTGGCTTACCATCTAGAGTTGCTGGATGTTGAGCAGCATATAAATTTAATAAGTTTATGGATGATTGTTGCACAGTCAGTAAATTATTCTGATTTCAAACTTTTGTTTGCATAATAACTGCCCATTCTTTAGTTGATGGTGACCTTCATGTGCATCCAGTGCTTCCCAAGAATCTAAGATATGATTTCTTGGTACATATGTGTAGATCCAAACACCATGGCCTTTTGTAATTGACAGAGGGAAATGCTGTCAGTGCACATATTTTTTGTTAGTGCTATGCAATATTTTTTGGTATGGCACCCAGTGTGCTGATAATCACCAGAATTAAATTATTATTGTTGTTATGGTTAGTAGTACAGTTAGCCAGTTGTTTAGACTTGGATTTTTATCTACTTATCATGTCCTTCCCAAGGACTTGGGATAGGCAGATGTTGTTGTTCTTATTTTTATTAATATGTGGCTGTGTGCCATGCTGTGTGAACATAGCCACAAGGAGTTGTAACATAATCCAGACTAGAAGCATGCCCAGATGAACTAGTTCTACTTTATGTTACAGTAAAAGAATCTTGCAAGTCTCATAAAGTAGATTTCTCCCCCCTCTCCTATACAGCCCAAGACAATGGAGAAAGTTCTTGTTGAGATGTTTACCATGCCCGATTTTTGGGTGGGATAAGCTGCCTCTTATCTAACCCAGTGCCCTGGCTGTGGTTCTTCCCCCTCCCAAGGTTATTCCCATAAACCATTACAGCAGTCTTTGTAACTCCTCTCTTTTTAAGAAGTATAAGGGTAACAACAGGAGTTTTATTACTAAAACTCTGATTCCTGCAACCTTTAACTGGGCAAAATGATGCACCATAGGGCAAGCTACTTTAAAACTAAAGTACTTCCAGTGGGCTAATTTGTATCCAAAATCCAGGATTCATGACTCCTTGGATTTGAAATCTGACAAATTGTATAAAACATTTAATGACATAAGCATTATCATAAAGCAGTTTATGACATAATGCAAAATGCTATAAAATATTTTCTGTGCTGATATTTGACTGCTATACAGTTAAGCACAGGCTAAACAGTTTATGACATAATGCAAAATGTCACAAAACAATTTCTGTGCTGATGTTTGATTACAGTTTAACATGGGCTATTTTGATCCCAACTTTTGCAGTGAAAGCAGTATAGCAGAAACTCTGTGTTAAAGGCCTTTGAGGCATCTGGTAAGGAAATATATCTGAAATGCCCAATTGGACTTATTTGCTTGTTGATTTGAGACAATGTTCTCATCCAAAGAGCTTCTTCAATATGAGTAGTAGGCAGAGACTTCAGTTGCCGTCACTCAACTTCTGAACAATTCTACCTGGAAGACTGAGAATCTTCATTGACATATTGCCACACACTTTGGGGAAGAAACCCTGAGGTGGTTGTGGGAATGCCCCTAAGAATTTTAGTAGTTGGCATGTTATATAATTCTCTGCCCACTCAGATTCTCCTGACCAACTTGTTCAGATTGAAGAAGTTGCTTGGATGGACAACTAAGCATGGTAAACCAACAAGAAAATAAGTCCAGTTGCTCTGACTCAATGCCAGATAGCTCTGAAATGTTAATCCCAATGAAGCACAGGTTTCCTAGTTATTAGTAATTTTTGATTAAGCATCATGCTGGGTAAATGTAACTATAAAGCAGATGTTGTAAGGTCTTCTTTTGAGAAAGATGGGTAACTGCAGAAGAATTGCCTTGCAATATGCAGTTTTGTGTTTGTGTTTTTTCTCCAGTGGGACCAGTCTAGCAGGATAACCTGGTCTACTTAATTATGAGACAGAACATACTGCTTCCATTTTCACCTTTCAGCCCCAATCCGAGGTCCTTTGCAGGCAGTCGGTTTTGTGACAAACTGTTGTGTTAAATTTATGTTTTACTGACAAAGAAATAAAGGAAGATTAGTATAGATCTATTTCAAGCAATTTAACTTTCATCAGCTAGCCATACCCTTATGGGATTTGAACCTCGGCTGCTTACATATTAGGTAGATGTATTAACCTCTGAGCCACAGGTTCTTCTCACTTTGTTGGACATACCAGGGGAGAGGCTTAATACATCTACCTAATATGCACAGGGTAAGCAGCCTGGGTTTGAATCCCATAAGGGTATGAGCTAGCAGCTAGCTGATGAGAGCTAAATAGCTTGAAGTGGATCTATATTAGTGTCCCTTTATTTCTTTCTCAGTAAATTGAGTCCTATGTTTGGTTTCTAAACACAATGACTGATTCCTAAGTTGCCTCTGAAATCTCAAAAAACAGAATATAAAGGTAATGACCTCCCTCAGTTATGTTTTGCTAACATCTACGGTAGTAACTACCTAGCAATGCTGTTAACTCCATTCATGGATATTCTGCTTGGGCAATATGGTTAAGAGGTATATTGAAAATTCTGATGTTTTGCAAATAAGTGGAATATATACCAGGTCTTTGAATTGTGACCCTTATATATGAATTGATCCTTCGTGTTGCTTTCTGGGAAACCCAGTTCTTTGTCCAATCTCTTTTTCTTCCCAAAATATTTGTTTACAAATCATAATGTTTTGCCCTTGCTTACTAGGCAAAACTTTCAAGAAATAATAAGCTTGCTTCACATCATTTTGTCATGGTGGATTTGCTGTTTTGCAATATATGCAAGACCGTGACTTCAGATTGCCTTTCTCTTATTTCTAACACAATCATCATTTTGCAGTTCTCAGTAATTTAGCAATTTTGGCTGGCACCCTATTTTCTTAATCTTGCATGGAATAAGTATATACCAAAATATCCTATTAAAGAACTATTGGAAAGAACAGGAACATTATGCTGTTGGGCATCTAGATCAGCTTTCCCTAGTATCCTGCTGATTTTAGATTTGGAAATTTAAATCCAATATATTTGGAGGTCATCAGGATGGAGAAAACTGTCTTAATATATACGTTTCTTTCTTTCTTTTCTCCCTGTGTCATGTATTTTATGTTGTTCACAAACATAATTTAGGCAGCTTTCAGTTTTTGTTTAATTTGATCCAGATAACCAGCACCAATAATTTTAGTTAAACTAGGAAGATAAAGGAGCTGAACAGCTCTGTTAAGATGCGGTATGTTTTTGGTTGTGATCATGATAATGAAATGGCATCTTTCTTTGTTTCTGAGGTTGCTAATCATGCCTGGACAAAGTTGGTGCAGTGCTGATTTAATAGAATAACAGAGTTGGAAAGGAATGTTGGTGGTCTTCTAGTCCAAACTCCTGCTTAGGTAGGAAGCCCTATACCAGTGGTGGCTGACCTTTTGGGGCTTCTATGCCGAAAATTGCGCGTGCGAAGGCAATGCGCCCCTCCGCCGCTGTGCATGCACGTGCAACACCTCCCTGCACCCCCTTTCCTGCACTGCATATGCACGTGCCTCTCAACTGATTTTCGGCCCATTTGAGGCAGTTTTTGGCCTCCCTAAGGCTTGAGGAAAGCCTCTGCAGCCTCAGTAGGCCGAAAAACAGGCTTTCCGGAAATACCAGATGTGCTGAAACAGGCCTGTTTTTCGGCCCCCAAAGGCTGCAGAGGCTTCCGTCGAGCCCCCGGGAGAGCGAAAACAGCCTCTCCCAGGCTTCAGAGACCCTCCAGAGGCTGAAAACGGGCACTTCCGGTATTTCCGGAAGGTCCATTTTTCGGCCTCCTGAGGCTGCAGAGGCTTCCCTCGAGCCTCAGGAAGGCCGAAAACTGCCTCAAACGGGCTGAAAATCAGCTGGGAGGTGCACGCATGCACAGTGCAGGTAAGTTTGGCTGGGGCTCGCGTGCCCACACAAATGGCTCTGTGTGCCACCTGTGGTACGCATGCCATAGGTTCGCCATCACGGCCCTATACCATTTCAGATAAATGTTTGCCCAATCTCTTCTAAAAAACTTTCATTGTTGGAGTACCCACAAGTTCTGGAGGCAAGTCATTCTATTGATGAATTGTTCTAACGGTCAGGAAATTTCTTCTTATTTCTAGGTTGCTTCTCTCCTTGGTTAGTTTCCATCGATTGCTTCTTGTCCTACTTTCAGGTGCTTTGGAGAATAGAATTGATCCCCCTCTTCTTTGTGGCAGCCTCTTAGATATTGGAGCACTGCTATCATGTCAACCTTAGTCTAGCAGGACTTTTTTCTCATCCTGAAAAAATAATTCTCTCCATGACTGAGGAAAATGTAAATATATGTGACATTAGATATTGGAATGTTACATCCAAATAGCTGGATCCAGAAAGATATTATTTCAGCTTCCTATTCTCTACAGAGGACATCTCTGAACTATTTTTTGATATATTAGTGTTAATATTGTGATGAATAAGAAACTGAAGAGATAAGGCACAATTTATTTTATTTTTCTTTCAGCCAAGTACAGATAAAGAATCATGGAGGTGCTACGGCCAGTACTGATAAGAATTGATGGGCGTGTTTATAGGAAAAATTTTATTCAAGAGCAAGCTCATCAACAGGAAGAAGAGGAAGATTTTAATACAGGTATAATCACTGCTCTACAGGAGCCCTTCTTTTTTGTTTATATCTTGTTTTACCCCCAAATGGAAATCTGAAGAGACTGCCATAACGCAAAAGGCAAGATGAAAAATTATAAAATGTCCATAGTTTTTACAGTATTTGATTATTTAAGAAAACATTCAACTAGCTAGTAAATAATATTTCATAAACATAACATGAAATAACACATTGTATTATAATATACAATATACAGTAATATAGCTTGGCAGAAGCTGGGACAAGGAACGGGAGCTCACTCTCGTACTGTGGTGCTAGGGATTCGAACCACCAACTGCCAACCTTTCTGATTGACAAGCTCAGCGTCTTAGCCGCTGAGCCACCATGCCCCTTACAATAAACATAAGGATATAAAATTCTAAATCAACAGTTCGCACATCATACTACCCAAGAATCACAGTTCACTGGCTTCAAATTTTGTGCTATTTCATAAACAAAAGGTTAGTAGCTGGAATTGTTTGTTTTACTAAGTCATAGGACACAGAACTTCATCAAAGCGAGAGAGGACTGTGAGGGTCTTTTAGTTCAACCCCCCTAGTCAAGCAGGACACCCTAGACCAGTGGTGGCTAACCTTTTTCAGCTCCCATGCTGATAATTGCGTGCGCGCTCGCCAGCACCCAGAAGGCAATGCGTGCTGGCCCCCTCCACAACCCCTGCGCATGCGCATGACCCCTCCTCATGCATCTGCACATGTGCAGATGAATCCCCCTCACGCGCCGTGCATGGGTGAGTGATTTCCCGTTGTGTGTTTGTGTCTCTGCGCAGGCGCACGCGATGCCCTCCCTCACATGCCGTGCATCTTTGCACATGCATGCGCAATTCCTTGTTGTGTGCCCCATGTTTGCGCAGGTGCACCCGTTTCCCCCTTGTGCACAGCACGTCTGCGCATGCACATGTGTCTTTCACGCCCCCTCCTCCGCCCCCTGCGCATGTGCACCAGATACCCGACAATCAGCTGTCAGGCGGCAGCATGTGCATGCACAGCGGGGCTCTTCTCGGTGACCTCTCGCGTGCTGGGGGAAATGGCTCTCCGAGCCATTTCTGGCATGCATGGCATAGGTTCGCCAACACGGCCCTATACCGTTTCAGAAAAATGGCTGTTCAGTCTCTTTTTTTAAATAAACAGCTTCTGAAGGCAAGCCGTTCCACCGATTCATTGTTCTCGCTGTCAGAAATTTCTCCTTAGTTCTAGGCTGTTTCTCTCTTTGGTTAGTTTCAGTCCATTGTTTCTTGCCCTGCCTTCTGATGCTGGGGAAAATAGGTTGATCTCTTTTTTGTGGCAGTCCTTCAGATGTTGGAACACTAGCTCAAAACCCGTGCTTCGCTCTGAAACTATGTGGTCGGGCTTAGATTTTGCAGAAGAAAATAAGGGGGGAAAATTCTGCCTCTGCCTACCAGCATCCATTGGTATTCATCTGGCTAGCGTCCTGTCAGTGTGTGAGAGAGTTGAGAGCTGTTTGGAAACTGAAACAGCATTTTCTGTGCAAGCAAGGAGACAGCAAGGCACCTGGGGGTGGTTTAGCTCAACTCCTCTGTACTAAAGCTGGTTGCTGCTGTGAAACAAAAACGGAAACGGAAACTCCTCTCCTCTGCTTGTGTTTTGCATTTGGAACAGATTTCTTTTCAGGTGGGGAGGGGGAGTAGAACCCCTTAGCATCAGAGCATGTTAATAATAATAATATACGAAATACTAATGTTCTGATGGTCATTTCGAAAAATCCTTTTTAGTGAGCACCTAGAAGCCAAGAGGAACATACGTGCCAAATTTCAAATTTGTAGGCTTTACGGTTCTGGAGATATTATGATGATGCGTGAGTGGTATTTCGCTTATATATATATAGATTGCTATCAAATTCTTCTTTAAGCATAAGAGGCTCAAGGAGGTGAGGTTCAAGGAGGTGGAAAAGTCCAAATTTAGAAGGAGTTTCCAACTTAGAATTGGAATGCCAAAGGATGCCAATGGACAGAGAGTAACTGATTCAAAGAAGATCAAACGAAAATGGAAGGGATGTAGTGAAATTCTGGGAAATAAAAGTGTCAATATCTAACATATGTTAAGAAAATATGTGTCAAGCACCAGATAAATCAGGAGAGCCAGGCAGTTCAAATGGAAAGACTTATTGCAAGATTAAGCTCCCTACAAGAATCTGAACTACTGGTGGTCAAAGCATTTCCTGAGTAGTTCAGGAATTCCAGAATAGGAATTTCAGGTGGGCTGGACTTAGATCTCTTGTGAGCATGAAGGGACTCACAACTGATGACATGCTTTACCCTTCCCTCAGGCTCATCCTGGTCATATCCTACAATATTCCATGCTTACCTCTGGTACTAGAAGATGACATTATATCAGTACTGCATTCATTACCAGATCAAAAGACTACATGAATTGATGGAATATCTTCAGGAGCATGACAAATAACAGAAGAATCAATAAAAGTTCTATTGTAAACCATGCTTGCAAACCCAGAAAAATGACACAAAGGCCAACAGATAATATGAGTTCACTCTACATACCGATACCAAATAAAGGGGATGTAATGGAGAGAATGCAAACACTTTTAACAGCATACTTAAATTTTGCGTGCTGGCAGAATATTAAAATAAGGATTATTAACCTTGTCTACAGTATGTTTACTTAGTTATGTGTACATGTATGTATGTATTTCAAGACTCACTGCCAACATTCTGTAAATTGTCAAGTGTTTTAGAAATACATTATATCTAAAAAAAATCCTCTTCCAAACCCTGCATATGTGATTACGTTAATTCAATAGCAATTCAGCAGATAAGTTACAGGGAAATAACTTATCTGCTGAATTGCTATTGAATTAACGTAATCACATATGCAGAGTTTGGAAGAGGATTTTTTTTTTTCTGGTTGGTAGAAGAGAATAATTGCTGTGTTTTCTTTTTCAGCTGAGAATATTGACTATGACAATGAGAATCACTTTGCTTCCAATTGTCAGCTTTCAGAGACTGCATCTGCATCCTCTATTCTTTTATGCTTTCTTAAATAGACATTTGCATCAGTGGCAGAATCCACTGAAAAGGTTCCCACAGAGTTCTTTTGCAGCTTGTGTTTGAAAGCAGATTAAAACAAAACACTGTTTGATTCATTACAGCAGCTGCTTATTGCCCCTTAACTGGGGTTTCTTTTTTCTTTCGTTATCTGAGAAATGAGATGGGCTGACTTATTATGGGCTCGTGTTTTATAGGTCTTGGAGATGGCTCAGACGAACCCTGTGACGCATTTGCGGTAGAAGAGACAGAAAGAGGATACCAATGCGCTATGGACATTCCTAGTCCACTGTATAAGTGAGTTTGAAGGAATATAATCACAAGAACTGCATGCAGATGTGTATATCCTGCTCTAATAGCAATGTCAGGATTCCAGCAATCACCCTAATTAAATCATGAGTCTCGAGCCAAACTTCAAAAAACTTCAAAGGATTTATTAGAGGCAACATACTGGCATGACCTGTATGAAGCCAACTCTGGCATACGTAATTTACCACTACTTTTGACCCTGTTTCCCCCTCCCCACTTGTTTGTCTATAAATCAGATTCTCCAATTAAACACGTTCATGGGCTGGGTGTCATCAAATACATTCTCCAATTAAATATATTTGTGGGCAAAAGCTCTGGTAGTTTAGTTACAATCTTTTAAAGATAAGTGTTGGAATGTACTTCTGATTTCAAACTGCTGCACTGCTCTTCCAGATTTCCTTCCTCCCTCCCCCCCTTTTTTAAATGGCAACTACTAAAACAGGCATAGGAATGTTTTGTGAGTTGACATTTAGACTTATATACCGCTTCACAGTGCTTTACAGCCCTCTCTAAGTGATTTACAGAGTCAGCATATTGTCCCCATCAATCTGGGTCCTCATTTTGCCAACCTTGGAAAGATGGAAGGCTGAGACAACCTTGAGCCACTGAGATTCGATCTGCCAAATTGCAGTCAGAAGAAGTAGCCTGCATTACTGCATTCTAACCACAATGCCACCGCGGCTCTAATGTTGACAGAAATACCTTCTCTACCTATGCAAAGATGATAAAGGCTAACAATTCAGTCTCATAGAGTCCTGGCGGCTCAGTGGTTAGAATGCATTATTGCAGGCTAACTCACTGCTCACTGGCAGGGCGTTCGATTCTGATGCGGTCAAAGTTGACTCAACCTTCCATCCTTCCGAGGTCAGTAAAAGGAGGACCCAGATTGTTGGAGGCAAGATACTGACATTGTAAACCGCTTAGAGAAGGCTGCAAAGCACTATGGAGCGGTATATAAGTTTAATGTTATTGCTAGTGCGGTTGCTTATATAGGGATGTGGGAAATGTTGCAAGCCTGGAATGAACTGCTAGTATTATTGGACTGCTTCAGAAGACTAGGTATGTGTTGGAATAGTCCAGTGGTGGCTAACCTTTTTGGGCTCCCGTGCCGAAAATTGCATGCATGCTCATGCGCATGCGATCGTGTGCCAAACCTAGAAGGTAATGCGTGTGGGGTCCCCACGCCCCTGTGCATATGCACGTGTACCCCCTGTGCACGCCACGTTTCTGCGCATGCACGTGAGACCCACACACCGCCATTCCTTGTGCATGCATGCCAGATACCCGACACTCAGTTGTTGGGCGGGTGGTACACGTGCATGCACAATAGGGCTTTTCTGGGCGACCACTTCCGGCATGCATGCCATAGGTTCGCCCTCACGGGAATATCCCATTTTGAGGTGTGAATGGTTCATTTCAGTTATAAATGTTCCATAAGGGAATGTTCTGAATGATTCCAGTTCTATACTTATCTCTTAAGCGAGTTCCACTGAGAGCCTTGCATGTCACAGTAAAAACAAGTTCTTGCTTATTCACAAACCAGCATGCTGTTTACAGGTACTTTTTCTGCCCTTATGGAGTGGCTAAACCAATCACAAATGCCATTTTCCTCCTGGTTTGTTTTTTGCAAAGTGCCAATCGTAGCTTCCAGCCCTGGTTTGGCCACTTCTGTATCAAGGGAAGCCCTGAGAGTGCGATCAGGGAAGATGTGCTAGCAAGCTTGCTTCCTTCTAATCAAGTTACAATAATGGAAACCATTAAATTTTATGGAGTACAGCCGCAGCATTCAGTGGGGCTTATATTTAGGAAGACGATGATAGGGTTGCAGCCCAAAATGCATTTAGCATCATCTTCTTTTCATGTTACTCTTATTAGGAAATTCAAAAAAAAAAGCTTAAGTGGCTGGTTTTAACAGATAAGTGCACTATAACATTTTTTAAAATGCTTTAGCTTGTTTGATTTGGCCTTTGTTCCAAACCACTTGGGCAGCTCTGGACTGCTTAATTTGATGTAGCTTCCATCTAATTTTGACCATCATTTCTCACTGCAGTTCTTTTGAGTTCTTTATTGACGATTATGAGCGTCACAATGAAAACTTGTTGCAACTCACTTATAATCAACCTGCCTTTCCTTGCATCGCTCCCTAAAGTCTACTCGCAGCAACCACCATTTGGGAATGGGCAGCTTGAGACTACAGAAGACATACCCTTGATCAACAGTCAAGAGTTTACATGGGATCTTGTAGCGAGATTAAGGATAAACGATCACACTACAGGCTGAGACAGCACACAAATATTTTTTTGTTAACTCCCTGGTTTTATTAAGACAATAAAGCCAAGTCTTACCTCAGCATTTTCCTCACGTACACACACCATTTTTCTCTCAGTAAAATGATACCTAGAAAGTAGTTAGTGAACCTGAGAGGAATGGAGGAAATGAGCCACAGCCACCTATTTTTCCCAACCAGTTTCTTGTTCGCACGTTTTCCTTTCCACCTCATCTACCTCACAGTTGTCGCGGGGATAAATAAATTATCCTTAATATGCAGTTTTGGCTTCCAGATTGGTTTGGTTTCAAATAGGGTCCCTTACTAGGCCTTTGCAAGGCCACAGGCCCATCCAAGACTACATATCTCATATTGCTTTGCTTTATGTTTGTTAGTTTGTTTCTCCTGTTTGTTGTTTTTTCTGAAGCTGCTGCCGATATGCCATGCCGCTAAATCCACATTGCTAAATTTACGGAGTCTTATCAATTTTACAACCAACACATAATCAATTACAGAATTCCCTGGCTTTACTTCTATTTCCTCTAACTATTGGAGGGGGATAAAAAAAAAAAAACTTCTCATGCTTCATCTACCAACTAATAAAATTTTACTTTAGTTTAATTTACTTTATAGTCATTGCACCTCGTACAATGAAATTAAATGCCATTTTCAGTGTATGTTATACATAAAAAATAAATCACAAAAACACATCCTTCACTCTTTCGCTCTTTGTGCCTTTAAGCTCTTTCATTCCATAACACAGGGCACAGTTATTTTTGTAACAGGGGAACTCATTTAATACTAATTAAGCTTTTTAACCTTAGCTCCTTTTTCTTCCATATCCCACTCAATGTTTTTACAGGTATATAATAGGAAAGAAAGGAGAAACCAGGAAAAAACTGGAGACAGAAACACGAACCTCCATCAGTATTCCCAAGCCAGGGGTGGAAGGAGAAATTGGTAAGATTTTGAGCTTGCAAAAAGGAATGGACTTCTGAATTTTCATACGCAGGTTACATAAAACTAAGAAATAATATGATACTATGTAAAAAGAAAATTTTCTGTTACCATAGATGAGATGAGCTACAAAAAGGAAATTTAAGGAAGAGGGTTTGTTTTCCATTCCATGAAAAACAAAGACTTTCCATAAACGGAGACAGTCTTTCAATTCACAGAAAAAGGGATCTTAATCAATGACAATGAAACAGCTGTAATCCAATGTGCACCCTCTACTTCCCCAATTCGTTAACTTACTTGCAGTAATTTTATCCCTTTTTCACTTCTTTTTCCTTCCTCCAGACTACTATATTCACCAAAAGAAAAAGAAAAAAGAAAGAAAATAATCTCTGATTTAAGATAACATTCTACCCAAAAGAATCCTCACAAACCAGCCGTTCATTTAACAATGATTCGAAGTTATAGACAGTTCTCAATAAAAATAAAACTTCACGGCCAATTTACAACTTTGACAGTGCCTGGCAGTCATGTGGTCTCTATTATAGTCAATAGTATTGACTATAGTCCAGGGGTCTCCAACCTTGTCCACTTTAAGACTTGTGGATTTCAACTTCTGGGAGTTGAAGTCTACAAGTCTTAAAGTGGACAAGGTTGGAGACCCCTGGACTATAGGACAATAGGTATCGTCCTGTGGTTTTTCCATTTTTTCTTCTTCTCGCAAAGCAGAGAGATTGGGGAGGAAGGGATTTGTGGGCACACTGTGCTTATGCTTACAAAATTCTCTTGAAATCTTTTCCCCTCCAATCTCTTCAGTGGGACAAAGGAGGGTGGGACAAAAAAGGCAAGCTGTAGGCAATCTTTGCCTGATCTTACCCACCCAATCCACTGAGCAGAGAGATTGGAGAGAAAGGGATTTTAAGAAAATAAACTTTGCTTTTGTACGCATCTAAAGCAATGTAATAATGCCATTAGCAGGAAAGGGTCGGGAGTGAACAATATGTATGCTCTCTTAAATTTCTTGTAGGAAACACAAGACATAGATCAAAGTTGGAATATGAAGATTAAAAAATAACATTCTTTCCTCTAACGATGACCTACTCCTTCCTGGCGAAAAGCTCCTCACTCCATGCCTATGTTGTCCTTTGTCAAGTTAGCAGCCATCTTGTTAATTGGGTTATGAGTACAGCAAGTACCTGCTAGCTGCCTGCTAGATTTCTGGAGGGAAATTAAAGCACATTAGTATATATCCTGTCCTGTTAATTTTCCTTGCTTTCAGTGATCACAGGACAACATCGGAGTGGTGTTATTTCAGCACGGACACGAATCGATGTTCTCGTTGAAAGCTTTCGTAAAAAACAGCCCTTCACACATTTTCTATCATTTGCACTCAACCAGCCTGCAATCCAAGAGAGATTTTTACAATTCAAAGAGGAAGTGTTGGAGAAATGTTCCCATGTAAGTTTTCATTATAATATTTGGAAAAAGTGGAGTGGGCAAAATGTAACTAAACTTTCTTTTCAAGATCATTACAAAACAGAAAATAACGTTTTAAGCTTGTTTGCCTGGCATATTGTTTCTTGTTCCTGTCTAACTAGTTCAGTATTTTCCTTTTCTCTCAATCCTCATATCATTTTTATTTTGGAATGAGAGTATATCAGGTGAACCCTAATAGATGTGCTGATAATTATTTTGCTTCCATGAGAGCCTTTGAGGATGGCATTTCCTGGATTGTATGTTTTAACCCCTTGACAATAACAGCAGAAAATTAAGTCGTTAAGACAAGGATAATGTGAGGTGGAGAGTTAATTTGGTGTTGTGATTAAAGCACCTGGCTAGAGATTGAGATATTCTGTTCTGGGTCTTACCTTAATAGCAACAGCACTTAGACTTACATACTGCTTCATAGTGCTTTACAGCTCTCTAAACAGTTTACAGAGTCAGCATACTGTCCTAAACAATCTGGGTCCTCATTTTATTGACCTTGAGACTGTGGCAATCAAACTGCTGGTAGTCAGCAGAATGCAATACTGCATTCTAATCACTGTGCCACCACTGCTCTTTTAAAGCACAAATCCAGCTGGGTAATGTAGGGCCAGTCCTAGGAAAGAGGCAGTAGCAATTACATCAGAAAACATTGCCAAGAAAATTGCAGAGACTTTTCCTGATAGTCATCAGGAATCAAGATTGACCGGAAGACCCAATGTACACTATTGTGGAACACTTTCTTTCTTTCTTTCTTTGTTGGTTGCTTGTTTTCTTCTATTTATATAGCTGCCTATCTTTGGATAGCTTGCAGCAATAAAAACAATACCAAGCAATGTAAAACCCATCACCGCACATAGCAGCCAACAGACCAAACCAATATCAACGGCATAGACTAACTACCAACACTCTAACTCCATTCTTGGGCACCCAACCATGTCTTAAGATCTTCTGAAAGGCTGTCAGGGTTGGGGCCAATCTAAATTTAGGGGCAAACAAGGTTCCTCTGGGCAAACTGGATGATCCTGTCTCTCAAGGCCTGTGATTCATGGTCCTCCCACCTAAGGACCCTTGAGAGAAACCTAGGCCTATGTTCCCCCTTTATGTCTTAATATGGGTCTTGAACAACTAGTCACAACCAATTTGCTGTAGCCAACTCGCCATGGCCAACTCATTGCAGAATGCAACTCACCATGGCCAACTCATTGCAGAATGCAACTCGCCATGGCCAACTCATTGCAGAATGCAACTCGCCATGGCCAACTCATTGCAGAATGCAACTCGCCATGGCCAACTCATTGCAGAATGCAACTCGCCATGGCCAACTCATTGCAGAATGCAACTCGCCATGGCCAACTCATTGCAGAATGCAACTCGCCATGGCCAACTCATTGCACAATGCAATTCACCATGGCCAACTCATTGCAGAATGCAACTCGCCATGGCCAACTCATTGCAGAATGCAACTCGCCATGGCCAACTCCGCCACAGGACAATTCAATTTAATTATTTAAAATAGTTTAAAAGTATTTTAATTTTTGTCATTCAGATTTCATTTTGCCCTTCCTTTGGCATCCTTTCTTTCATGATTCTGTTCTGCTATTTCTTTGATATTAGTATAGCTCTTGTCCTATGGTGAGTTGGCCATGGCGAATTGTCCCTTGGCAAGTTGGCCATTGGCAAATTAGCCATGGCGAATTGGCGGTGGTGAGTTGACTCTGGAAAATTGCCCCATTCCGTCTTAGTATAGTGGTTCTCAGCCTGTGGTCTGCAGATCCTTGGGGGCACAATTTCACCACAGGGAGTCTGCGAAGGCTTGATATAGTGTAGTGCAGTGATGGCTATCCTTTTCATCGTCATGCATTGCACCCATAATGCAACACATGTGCCCCCCCCGCCCTCTGCGTAGGCATGCATGACCTCACCGTGTGCACTGCACACCTCTGAACAGGCATGCGTGACCCCTTCATGTGCCGTGTGCACGTGCATATCTCCAGCAATGCCCCGCCACCCATGCATGCACAGCAAATACCTGACAATAAGTTGGCTGTTGGGAGGCGCGCACGCATGCACAGTGCATCTCTTCCGGGCGACGGTTTGCATGCTGGCAGAAATGGCTCTGCATGCCACTTGCGGCACGCATGCCATAGGTTCGCCATCTTGGATCTAGGGCTTTAATTCTTGAGTTAAGTCTTGGTGGTCTGTGGCAGGGGTGGGATTCTATAGGTTTGCACCTATTCACTAGAACTGGTTGTTAACATTCTAAGCAGTTCAGAGAACCGGTTGTTAGAAGAAATTACTGGCCTAATCCTATAAAGAAGGCAGGAAGGAAACATTCTGGTGTTGCTTACAGAAACTGCCTCTCTGTTAATCCTGATTACATTCTGGCAGGACTAGACTTCCTGTCTCAGGAATGTGTCTGGAATTTTTTTCCTCTCCTTTGCTGGTACTTTGCTTGTGTGGAGTGACCATTCAAAGTTACAATGACACTGAAAAAAGTGACTAATGACCATTTTTCACATTTATGACTTGCAGCATCCCCATAGTCTTGAGAGGTCAGGCGAGGAGATGTGTGCCTCGATGTGAGTGATATTGAGTTGGCCACGCCCAGCCAATAACATGACCACCAAGCCACGTCCATCCAGTCACATGACCACCAAGCCACACCCACCAACTAAGCCACACCCACAGAACCAGTTGTTAAAAGATTTGAATCCCACCCCTGGTTTGTGGCTGTGATCTATGGTCAAGAAAAGGTAGAGAACCACAGTCTTAATAGATTTAACAACTTTGTGATGAAATGAGAATTAAGATTTGCTGGAGGACGTAACAGAGGCAGCATTAGAAGGAGCTTCTTGGTTTCTATTATAAGATAGTGACTAGTTGATTAAGGAAACCAGAGCGGGCTTTTGATTTCCACTACATTTGTAGCCTTACAATAGTAATCTCTGTTTGCCAATAAAGAAATCTAGTCCTGCATCTTTCTCTAACGTGGATAGATATATGCAATCCCAGTTAATATTGGAAATAAGAAATGAACAAGATTGAGAAGCGTAGAGGATATACTGAGAATTCCTCTTTTTTTTTTAAATTAAGTTTTATTTGGGTTTTCACACATACAAAATACAAATAAAACATCTTTTTTGAAAATAACATGGTCCCGGGTTGAACTTCTTTATACAGACACAAAACTCAATTTCATGCTCCTTTTTGTATTCTATTCCATATCTTAAACTATTTTACATTTTCTATATAGTTTTTCCCCTCTTGATTTTCTCGATTTTAATTTGATTATCTCATCTCATTCATTATCTTATCTCATTCAAATCATTATATTTATACTTTTGTCTGTTCTGTTACAATTTCATATTATCTTTTCTCATTAAACAAGTTTTCTCCTGTAGTTACTAATTGGAGTATGACACCTTTATATCTTTTAATTACATCCATTCAACTCTTATTTAAACTTCAATATATACCTTAAGGTTATAATCTTCAATATAATACATAATACATAACTTCCAATCAAATTCTGCTTGGTACATTCTTATAATACACACTATATTCTTTAAAGAAAAAAAAAGATTGTAAATATATGTAATTATAAGCCCTCATTCTGTTCCAGTTCAGTTCTATCATTAATAATCATTAAAATCTTAACATCTTTAACACTTCTTTTCAATTAAATGTCATACTTCCTTAAAAACACACATAATCTCCATAATTAATTTTTCCCTTATTTCTCTTCACATATGTTTTATAAATCATTAAATATACCTTTTATTACATTTATTTATTGACAAGCATTCCACTGAATTATGATAGCTATTTTATCGGACATTTTAATCATACATTGTTTCATATTTTTTAAAATTATTTCTGCTTCTAATATAACCATACTATCTTATGTATCTTTGCAGAATCCCTTTTTCCATTAAATTTTCACCCATTATCTCTAAATAGGCCCTGTTTCTCTGTATTTTGTTTCTGTCCTTTATGACTTCTTTTCCTTTCTTTCTTCCCTCTCATCTTCTCCCTCCCCTTTTTACCCCCTTGTCTCTCTATTTCTAATTCTCTCTTCTGCATTTCCCTCTTCTGTTGCTTTCTGTTTTTATACTTATTTTTCACTCTATTTTTTTTTTTTTGGAGTTGTTTTTCCCAATCTTAAACTTTCCATTCTCTTTCCCCCCTTTCCTTTCCCCCCCCCCATCTAAGATTACTTGTTCATTAAAGATGGCTTCTTCTTTGTCGCAATCTTTTTGTTCTACAGGCATTTCTTGTTGTTTCTCATAATTCCAAATCTCCATTTCTAAAAACTGAAATACGAAGCCAAAAGAACCTCTCCCTTCTTGTGCATCTTCTTTGTACTTTTTAAGTTCCATTTTCAGTTCTTCTAAAAGTGGAGCCATTTTAAATAGTTTTAAACAACCACCCAATTGATTTTAGTCATTCAAAACAATAACCAAGAATCCAGAAATCATCAAGTAATGCAGATAGTTCCGAGTTATATCTTCTTATTTCTTTTTTGACTTTCTCTTCCTGGGGTTTTGTTGTGATATTTCAGTTAGAATGTATCTTTTGGAAGTCTTGTTGAGATTTTGCTGTAAGTTCTTTTTTAATTCCAGGCAGTCTCCTCCTTTCCAGATCCTGCCCTTTTATTCTTTTTCTCTCCTTTCCTGTTTTCAAAAGCGTTTAATAATCAAAAAATCTTTATTATCCCTTTGACTTTTTATTTTCAGCATTAAATGCCGATTGATGTCAAAGTGGATTTTTTTTCAATTTCTTACTTCTCTTAGCTGTCAGTATAGGAAAAGGAGAAAAAAAAACCAAATCTTTTCCCTTTTCTCTCTCCTTCGCAGCTTAAAAATCTTCTCAGGGAACAATGTTATTGATTTTTAACAGTTTCAATTCCAAGGTACCTTATTTGTTGCTTTTGCTGTTTGACCCAGTCAACCAAAACTTTCTCCTCTTATCTTCTTCCTGCACATTCTTTTCCGGTCGAGTTCTTCTTTGTGATGGCCATTTCTGACCACCGCTGCAACTGCCTTCGGGAAAGGGAGTCATGGCCAGCTGGGGAGGAGAGATGCAGCTCTCCTCAACCCTGCTGGCAGTCTCCCCCCTCTTCACCACCTCTACGGGGTGGCTTAGCCCTGACGCCAGCGGCTTGGGGCGCTCCAGCGGCGAGCACAGATCAAAGCCTCGCAGAGATGAGGTTTCAGTCTGTTGCTGAAGAAGCTCAAACCGGAAGCCCCACCAAGAATTCCTCTTAATTATTTCAGAGATGGACAGAAGGCGGTGAAGCACTTTAAGCCAGAAGCCCCAACCTTTTGGGTACCAGGGACCGATTCCTTGGAGAGAATTTTTTCCACAGACCCGAGTGGGCATGGTCTCATGTGCTGCCTACATCCTGTGGATCAGGCTTCACTTGTTTGCATGGCTCGGTTTCTGGCATCATGTGAAGACATGATGGTGGGACCAGCGGTGGTATTCAGCAGGTTCTGACCAGTTCTGGAGAACCAGTAGCAGAAATTTTGAGTAGTTTGGAGAACCGGCAAATACCACCTCTGATTGGAGATTTTACAGTATTCTTCCCCTGCCACGCCCACCAAGCCACGCCCACCAAGCTATGCCCACAGAACCAGTAGTAACAAAAAAATTGAATCCCACCACTGGGTGGGACACTGGGCAGTTGGTCATAAATGTGAGCCAATTGCCAAGTGGCTGAAATTAGGTCCCTGGACTGCAAGGGTGGGTGGGTGGATGGAATCAATGCAGTGTTTTACAACAGACAGAAGTGGTTTGCAAAGCATTGTAGCTTTGAGTGGGGATTGTTAAATGACTAGGCGTAAATCAAGGGCTACCTGTTATTTTTCTGACGCATCTGTTATGTTTTGTATTGTATTAGTCAGGGCATTACCCTGCCAAGAATACAAAACTCAAGGCCTTCTCAGAGACCTTAATCTTCAGTTTCAGTGACAATTATCTCCCCTAATATTCTTTTACTTTTTGTCAAATTACTGTAAAATAAAAAATAATTTAAAAATAGAGTAATATAAATGCAAGCTAGCTCAATAAAAACCTTCAGTTAAAAGCCATAAAAGCAGTGCAGTGAAAGAAGTGCAAAGAAAGCCTTTATAATCAAGCGAGACTCTACGTTAAGAGTCCAATTCATCTCTAAACTAGGCATCACAATAGAGAATGTCTTCCTTTAAAAAGGATCTTAACCTGATTGCCCAGATCAATTCTATTCATATTCTTTGGCATGTCCGTGAAGAGGAGTGCGAGAAGAATATGTATATATTGAGCCTCTCTTAGATGTTCCCAAAGTGTCAGGGTTCCTTCAAGGATAAAATTTATCTTCTGTATATAAAATCAGATTTGGGTTAAAATAAGTAGTTAATTATGCATTGGGCCTTGATTTATTTTAAATTTATATTTTAGTTTATGTATAAAGAATAAAATAGAATTCTTTATTGGCCAAGTGTGATTAAATACACAAGGAATTTGTTTCCGGTGCATAAGCTCTCAATGTACATGCAAGAATAGTGATAGATCATTAACATAGTTATAATTATGGTTCGCCGGCAGCTGGTACAGATGGCAGAGGTATTGGACAGTGAGGATGTGATGACCTGGGCGTGCCAAAAAAATAACACAATCATAGAGGGAATTTTGTTTTTTAAGAATGTTGGAAGAGAACATATGAAATTGTAAACAAGACAGACGAAAGTATAAATATATTGAATAAAAAGATAAAGAAATTTAGGTAAAAGAAATACAATTGAATAAGAAGAAAATGAGATAACCATAAAAGAAAATTAAGAGAAGTAAAGGGAGAAATAGTGAGAAGTTGGAAAAAGAGGAATAAGATTTGAATACGTAAGATGAATATGCATATGAAATTGTGTCTGTATGGAAATGTGATAACCCGGAACCATGCTGTACTCAAATAAGATGTTTTATTTGTTTTTTCAAAACTCAATAAAACTTTATTTAAAAAAAATAACACAGTCATAAAAGTCGAATAAATTCCCTTTAATGCGTCCAACTTGGGTTTCAATGTCCAATTATTCTCAACTTGATATCAAACTCTTCCAAAAATCAGTCTATGAAGAGAGTAAATGTAGTTCGAACCAAAAATAAAACTAATTAGAAATTTAAAAAAATCCAACACAAACCACATTGGAGTCATTAACACGGCAGGCCAGGATGATAAATTGCAAACTTCTACAAGATAATGCAGCAACCACAGTTGGGAGGATACCAAAACCCAGATAAGCCTCAATGAAGATAATGAACGCTTTGCTTCCAACAAAGAGCTGTGTAAAACACCCCACCTATATCCTGTTCCCCCAGCTGCAACTTATGAAAGGGATCAGGACCTTTTCCTCTCCCGTAAGACATGTTGCTCCCTTCTCCGTTCTTCCCTGCATGCCCTAGGATGCAGAAGGGGTGGCCCTAGGTCTTCCTCTGAATGCCCAGCTGGACTGTGCTTTCCCCCCGTTTCTGCCACCAGAGCCACACTCCCACTCCCTGTCAGCTCTTCAACCTCCCGCTCAAGAGTCAAACTCCAACAAGGGCATGACAGAGGATGAAAGGGAACCAGTCAGGGAGTTTGGCAAGGGTCCTGTGTCCAATGCAGGGATGGGGCCAGGATCAGCTGGGAGTGGGGTGCTGCCTTTGGAGCCTTTGGAGTCTGGCAGCAGCGAGGAAGAGGACCCAGGGGAGCCTGTTCCCAGTGCGCATGTGTGCAGAGCTGCTGGATGGCGAGAGCTGCTGAAGCAGCAGGGGCGACTCGGGAGTAAAGCTGGGAAGTGATTGCCCCTCCCATAAGGGATAAAAGTCAAGTCCTCAATGATGAAAAGCTTTGCAGGAAGCAAAGCAGTTCAGTAATCTCTGAGTCCTTCATGAAGCTCTGTACTCTGGTCGGTTTTTTTCTGGGTTTTTGGGTTGGTTTATGTTAGCCTTAATTGGACTTCTGTTTCTTGGCAGCATTCAACAGCACTGAAAAACATTCTCTTATCTGGAGGAACTGTGTCTAATGAGTTTTGGCTGGGAATGCAAGTAATTCCCAGCATCGCATTAAAAAAGTTTTACTTTTAAATTCAGTTAAGTTTGACGAAGCCTGGGTCAGAACAGTCATCTTAAATACAGTCATCATAACACATTAGATACAACACTTAGCGATAGTCATGGATACTAAATAAACAAACAACATAAATCATACTAGGATACTAAGTAAACAATATAAATCATAAGTTACAAGCAACACAGTTATAGTCATAAAATAAGAAGATAGGTAATAGGGAAGATGATAATAATGATGGTAATATTGCCTTTTTAGATAGTTTGACAGTGTTGTGGAATTAGTTGTTTAGCAGAGTTAGGGCATGGGGGAAAAAACTGCCCTTGTGTCTAGTAGTTGTTCTGACGTGCAGTGCCCGACAGCATCGTTTTGAGAGTAGAAATTGAAACAGTTTATGTCCAGGATGCGAGAGGCCTGTAGATATTTTCACAACCTTCTTTCTGGCTCGTGCAGTATACGGGTCCTCAACGGAAGGCCGATTGGTAGCAATTTTTTTTTCTGCAGTTCTAAGTATCTGTTGAAGTCTGTGTTTGTCTTGATTGGTTGCAGTGCCAAACCAGACAGTTATAGAGGTGCAGATACATAAGAGATCTCGAGAAAGTAAATTGTAAATATGTAGAATATATATGAATATAAGAATAATAATTATAGATAAAGTTATTAATCAATATTAGATAATGTAAATATAATGTATTAAGCTATATAAGATAAGAACCTGTATAGATGGCAAAAAATTTCTGTTGAAACCAGTGTTTTATGTTGTAATAACAGAAATTTAATTAAAATATATTTTAAAAAATAGAGAGAGAGGTGCCGATGACAGACTTGGTAATTCCTCTGTAGAATTGTATCAGCAACTCCTTGGGCAGCCTGAGCTTTCTGAGTTGGTACAGAAAGAACATTCTTTGTTGTGCTTTTTTGATGACGTTTTTTATATCAGCAAGGTATGTGGAAATCTGAAAATTGCTTTAGTATCTTCAGGGGGGGCTATGCAGGGTGTCACCAGAGGGAACATTTTTGTCCCTTCTCTTTATGATGTGATCCCTCCAGACAGGAAGAGCACCTCCAAACATCTATTATTTCTAATTGAGGGTTTCTAGAATCCGAATCCGAATACAAGGCATAGAGAAGGGTTGTTTTTTTTCCCCATGCGCTTTACAAGGCTCATTTATCATTTCATTTTGACCTAGATTGGGGCCTGTCCAGTGAAATTTTCCCATAAATGATCTTGTGGGATTCATTGTCGAGTTTTTAAATAAATAAACACCAGCCAAAACTCCCAAGAGAAAACAATGGTAATTTTATTTACTTCTTTGCAAAGAGGGTGCACCACGCACATGGAGGTACAGGGGACACACCTTAAATCATCAATATGCTTTCTTTATATTCCTTATCGCCACTGCAATTTTACCTCCCACTTTCCCCCTTATTGGCTTAGTAATCATGCCGTCACAACCTATCCGAAGCATCTAAAATGAATACATTATCTTCGCCCCGATTGCATCTCCCATTACTCTAATTCTATCACCTCCTGCCCTTATTTACAAATTATATTTTATGGTCCTAGTTCCTAGGGGTTGTCCCTCAAGTAACTATCATATCAGCAAATTCTGGTTAAGACCGGTTTTTAGCATAGCATCCTATATACAATTTTCAAACTTCAACCTAGCTCATGAGATTAGAAATGCATTCAGTGTATTTTCTTCACTGGCTGGCATATCTTCTTACAGTTCTGTAAAAACAATAGGCTCTGTTTCCCACAATCTGGAGCAAAGAGAATCAGGAAGGCAGTTATGAATTACGTACATCTTTCTTGTTTGAGAGGTCTGAAGTATAGAATACACGTATTCCTTAAGTTACGACCGTAATGGAACTTACCCATTGTAACTCATGACGGTCATATATCAGGCCACCCACATGACCAATGCAATTTTACAGCCATTTTTTCAGTGGTTAGCAAATGAACGTAGTGTTTGCTATGAACTAGGTTTGCCAAAAACTGGTGGTAAATGCCGGTTTTTGGCAAAAAGTGTTTTAAAATGGAGTCACGTGATTAGAGGATGCTGTAGGTGGCTATAATTGTGGCCCAGTTGTTCAGCACTCACAAATGTAGTTACATGAAGGCAGGGCGGGACCCTGACTGTTGTAACTTTGAATCTGGGTCTTAAGTACCTCAAGAGAAGTCCATTGTAACTTAGAACATTCACTAAGCAGCCAACCGTAAGAAGAGGACTGCCTGCAATAATATATTTTGACTTTTTTAAAAAATTATTTAGTTACATGCATGTGTGTTTGGGGTATTTCTAAGGAGTTTCTGATGGATTCCCCCAAACTGGCCAGGTTATTTTCTTCATAATCCTCACTATTTTTAAACAAATGTCATTGCAAGAGCCTACTTTTTATAGAAAAGGAACTTGTGACTAGGAAATACATGATTTTACTTTCTACTTAGCTCTAGTTGAGTTGGACATATACAGCCTGGTTGCTTGCTTGAGACTCCCATCACTGTTGGGTCTGTCTTTCATAATCAGCCCTGCTTCTTCCTAGCCCCCATCATCATCACTGCAGGATGCTCCAGAAAACTCAAGAGTTTTGGAAAAATCTACGCACTGCGGCCCAATAAGGATATATTGGAGCTACACGAAACAGCAGCAGGGAAGTTGGTAGGATGCTCCAAGGAACCTGAAAATATATATCTGTTGCCGAGCGCAGTTCATGCTACTGAATAGAGCAAACTATTAATGATGGCTCTATTCAGATATAACTGAATAGCAATCAGAAACGCAGATCAGCAAGCACACAAATTTCAGGTGCCGAAATTAGCATTTTGGTGGCTGTTGAATAATGAATGCCCACTGCCATCCGACTAGAGTGGTTACCATGGTAACCATTGTTCCCTCCATTGTACTGCTGTAGTCGCCAGTTTAAATATATATTTGAGAATAACTCCGCCCTGCTTTTCCCTTTCTTTTTCACCCTGTTATGACAGTGATGAAGCTGGCATTAAAAATGTAAAAATCTGACCATCCAAAGCTTTTACATGAGGTAAGCATCTGTCTGTGAAGTGTATGAAGCTCTAGTATAAACACATTAATTTTCCTTCTGTTGTTAATAAGATGACCACTTCTGTTTCTCAGTGGAAGTTAATGTTGCCTTAACACCATTAGCATAACAGCCATTGCAAAGCCTAATTCATCAAAATGAAAGGGAGGGTGAATTCTGCTTCCCTAAGAGGGCAAGAAAGCAAGCCAAACATTCTGTTTGAAATGGAAATGTCATCGCTCAGAGATGGCAGGTCGTCCTCAACTTACAACCATTCATTTAGTGACCGCTTGAAGTCACAATGGCGCAGAAAAAGGCGACTTGTGACCAGTGGTGGTATTCAAATTTTTTTACTACCGGTTTGGTGGGTGTGGCTTGGTGGGTGTGGCAGGGGAAGGATACTGTAAAATCCCCATTCCTTCCCCACCCCATTAACCTGCTTTCCAGCTCTGTTCTCCTGTGCAGGGCAACAAATGAAGAGCCAGACAATCAGCTGGGACTCAGGAGGCGGAGAATAGATGGGGGCGGGGCCAGTTAGAGGTGGTGTTTGCTGGTTCTCCTAACTACTCAAAATTTCCTCTACCGGTTCTTCAGAATTGGTCAGAACTGGCTGAATACTACCTCTGCTTATGACTGTTTTACACAGCATTTTTTTTATTTTTTTTTTTCCAAATTTTGTTCTGTTGTACTTTACTAATGTGTTTGATTCTTTTGATTAGCTTTTATTGTTTTCTATTTTTTTATTTTTTGTTTTAAATGTGGTTTTACATTGTGTAAGCCACCTCGAGTCACCATGGGCGAATAGGCAGCAGTATGAATTAAATAAATAAATAAATTTCTAGGGTCACATGATCAAAATTAGGATGTGGCATGTATTTAGGACGGTTGCTGTAATCCCAGAGTCTTTGAGATGCCCTTCTGCAATCTTCCCAAGAAGCAAAGTCAACGGCAAAGCCTGTTCATTGAACAACTGTAGTAACAACTGCAGTGATTCAGTGAACAACAGTGGCAAGAAAGGTCGTAAAATGGGGCAAAGCTTACTGAACAAATGTCTCGCTAAGTGACAGAAATGTTGTGATCAGTTGTGGTCATAAATCAAGGGCTACATCTGGAAAAATGTGTGTTTGCACCTTGAGCAGATCACTCAGTACCCCCAAAAGAGAAAAGCATGTCTTTGTGGAAGGTCTGCCATGCTAAAAATATAATGCCCCCACAATTAGAGGCACCCAATTTATTTATTAATCAAATTTATACAAGTAGTCCTATAATCGAATCTGGTAATCATGATTGTAAGTTGAGATGGTTGCAAAGCAGGTCACCGTGAAACCGGACTGGATTTTAACGACCTTTTTTATGGTGGCCGTTAAGCAAATACCACAGTCATCAAGCAAACTCATTGTACTCTGTTGGCTGTTTTTTGTAAATGTGGGCCGGTTGCCAAGCACCTAAAATGCAGTCACGTGATTATGTTGAGGAAGGGCGCAACATTAGAATTTTCAAAACCAGGTTGTAAGTACCAGGTGGAGATTCTACCTTAACTTCAACCAGTCATAAGTAGAGGACTTACCTATATGGTTGCCCGTTTTGCAAGAACAACGTTGAGAAAACGTGTTTGCTTTCAAGTCCTGTTTGTAAAATTTTCAGGTTTTCCTTGGCCATTTTGGGGTACAGGATAAACTCAGAAGGCCTTTAATATGATTTTGTGACTCCTTTTAATCCCAAAAGTGCTTTTTTCAAGAGGCAACTGGACTTTCTTGTTTGTTTGTTTTTCTTTGAAGACGTTTTGCTTCTCATCCAAGAAGCTTCTTCAACTCTGACTGGATGGTGGGAAAGAACTGAAGAAGCTTATTGGATGAGAAGTGAAACCTCTTCAAAGAAAAAAAATAAGAAAGTCCAGTTGCCTCATGAAAAAGCATCTGGATCTGAACATACTCGAAAACGTAGAAATGATGGTAGATTTTAGAAGAAACCCTCCCGTGCTACCACCTCTTACAATACTAAACAACACAATACCAACAGTAGAGACATTAAAATTTCTAGGTTCTATCATATCACATGACCTAAAATGGACGCCTAACATCAAAAACATCAAAAAAGCACAACAAAGAATGTTCTTTCTGCACCAACTCAGAAAGCTCAAACTGCCCAAGGAGCTGCTGATCCAGTTCTACAGAGGAATTATTGAGTCTGTCATCTGCACCTCTATGACTGTCTGGTTTAGTTCTGCAACCCAACAGGACAGACACAGACTTCAGAGAGTAATTAGGACTGCAGAAAAAACAGTTTACTACCAACCTGCCTTCAATCGAAGATCTGTATATTGCACAAGTCAAAAAGAGGGCTGTGAAAATATTTACAGACCCCTCACATCCTGGACATAAACTGTTTCAACTCCTTCCCTCAAAACAATGCTATAGAGCACTGCACACCAGAACAACTAAACACAAGGAGAGTTTTTTTCCTGAACGCCATCATTCTGCTAAACAAATAATTCCCTCAACACTGTTCACCTATTACAAAGTCTGCATTACTATTACTGTTAATCTTCTCATCACTCCTTATCACCCATCCCCTCCCACTTGTGACTGTATGACTGTAACTTAGTCGCTTTTATCCTAACTATTTATATTGACTGTTTCCTAGTATGATTTGATTGCTTATTGTACCCTATGACTATCAATAGTTGTTGTATCTTATGATTCTTGACTCCTGACGAATGTATCTTTTCTTTTATGTATACTGAGAGCATTTGCACCAAGACAAATTCCTTGTGTATCCAATCACACTTGGCCAATAAAGAATTCTAATCTAATCTAATCTTTGGAATAACCATGACCTGGATGACTGAGAATCGCTACAGACTCTCCTATTAATGCTTAAGGAGTTGCTTTTGGGGTTGAGGACATTTTCAGCCCATTTGGGAAGGGAGAAAGATCCACACAGAACTTCTCAGTTACGCAGTTTTCAAAACTTACGGAACCAGCCATCCAGTCAGCGCAATTGATTTGGTGGGCTGAGGAATAAAAAAATACAACAGAGGTTGTTTATTGATTAGGATAATGTAGACTTCTGCTTATCTGCTACCTTTGCAGTAGTCTGGGTTCCTTACATAATTGGTCTGCCAGTAAAATTGTAAAGTAGGCATGAATCAGTTGAAAGTCCTTTGCAGTTGTGGCTGAGTGTATTTGGAGCTTCCCTCTGAAAGAAATTATGCTGTCCCATCACTAAAGAGAACTCTGAAGATATTTTTATTGATTGCGGTTTGGGTTCAGTTATTAATCTACCATTCAGTGAAAAATGGTGGTACATTTGCATGCAATTTGTGGGCCTCTGCTCTTGAATCAGTAAATGTCTATGGAGATTTTCAGTCTTCCAGGTCATAGTTATCCCAAAAGGTGTTTTTTCAAGAGGCAACGGGACTTACTTTGTTTTTCCTTGAAAGTGTGTGGCTTCTCATCCAAGAAGCTTCTTCAGATCTGACAGTCAGAGCTGAAGAAGCTTCTTCGATGAAAAGCAAAACGTCTTCAAGGAAAAACAAAGCAAGTCCAGTTGCCTTTTGGGAAAGCATCTTTGGTACATCTTGAATCAGTACAAAGCTAGTGATGATGATCACCGGTAGGTTGAGTGAGCATGGGATAACGGGATCCCCAATCACTAGTGAATTGTAAAGATGGATTTGAATAACCTTGTTGAGAGATTCACTCTTAGAGATTCCCTTCAATTTATTCATCTTTTACCCAAATAACTTCCCTTCTTGGAATGTTCATTGTATTAATTTACCTGTTTGGTAAATTCTACATTTAGAAGCAGAGAACAAAAAAATCATAAGAGATATTCCTAGAACATCGTGTGTGACAGAAAGATTGATTTGCAGCTTGTTCCAAAGACAGAAACTAATTGGATTGAGCTTAGAGAATTAGACACTTTCCAATATCTTTGAAGAATACACTTTTAATACCTTAAAGCAAAACTTTCCTGTAAATTCAGTCAAAAGCCTGTAAAATGTGTCTTCCTCAATCTCTATGAATTAATCTGGAAAAGAATTTCTTTATTTATTTGAGACAAAAAAGTATCAAATTAAAAGGGTCAGCTACATAGCAAGTACTGTCTATATTTGGATTTTAAAAAAAACATAAATTACAGAAGTCACAGAAATTATAGATGTAGTGGAAGTGATTGTTGACTGGGAAGAAATACTTCTGACTAATCTGGAGTTATAGTTTATCTATCTATCTATCTATCTATCTATCTATCTATCTATCTATCTATCTATCTATCTATCTATTATTTATTTAGCCGCCCATCTCATTTTAAACAACTCTAGGCAATTTTCTATAAAAGTGCAAAGGATTATGGTACTGAAATTAAGAGAGGGGTTTATTGACAAGTTTAAAGTATACAAAACATAAGCACACCAACACAGATAGAAGAACATAGCACACATACTGTATATGCAATATTTGCTATATAGGTGAAAAAACAGAACCATTGGCAAGATGTTTGAGAATTCTTATTTATTTTATTGAAAATACTGCCAAGCCAGAAAAAAAATAATTGGAAATTATTAAAAAGATGTGAATGATAAGGGAGAAAACCATGGATGTCTCACTTAGGTAAACCAAACACAAAGTAATTTGAAGAAACATTTATGCATATTTTGATAATTATCTTAATTATAAGTGATCTATTAGATACATTTAATTCCCACAGTAGAGGGAGCATACAATGGATTATACATTTTCTCTTCTAGATCTGTAACAGTATCACTTTATATTAAATGCACAGTAAAAAGAAGTCTGATTTAATAGCAATTCTGTAGATAGACACTGAAAAAGATTACAAATAGTTCTTGATTTATGAACACAATTCAGCTTGGAATTATAGCCTTAAATGATTGCAGTCATAAGTCGAAGCATCATAGGACTGGACCCATTTTTTGTCATTTTTTTTTGTGGGTGGTGGCCTTTGGTGGAAACCCGGTAGTCATTGAACAAATAAGTTTTTCCTAATTAGGAAAAATAAGTTTTTCCTAAAATTCCCTTTCCTAAGAGATTTTTTTCCCTGAACTGAAAGTAAACACTGGATATCGGCAATAAATGTTTACGTGACCACAGGATGCTGCAAATAGGTATTAAGGTGAACTTATGGGTGGCTTTGTTTTAACTTTGAATAGCCATTAGGCAACTGGACATAAGTCAAGGACTACCTCCAATAGAGTTCAATGGAGTTTTACTCCTATCTGAGTCTAGTCTAGCATTCTCAGAAAATCGACCTCCCTAAGATGCATACTCCTGAATGAAATCGGTATGTAGCAAGAAAAAACTGGAATTTATAATTTCAAGATAGATGAAGGCAGGGAGCTATCAGGATTTGTTCACTGCAGATTGTTCAGTGAAATTTAGGTAGCTCTGGACTGATTCCACTCAGCTAGAACATCAAGGAAGGAACAAATATAACAAGTATTAAAGCTTTTATAGGGGTTTTACAATTTCCTCAGTTAATTTCTTATTTCTGCCTTTTGATTAGTCTCCGGGTTCTGAATTGTTATTTAGTCATGATTCCTTGTGTCCTTCTTAAACCTGCCTCCTAGATGTCTCTTCAATCTTGAGTTGTTTTTCTGTCTTAGGCTACTGACTTATCTCACAGTCTGTAGTTCTTCGAAATTTATAACTAGCTGTACAAATATAACACCAAAATGGGAAGGGGAATAAGACCACGCTTGTAATATTGCATTCACTTTTGATCGCCACAATATAAAAAAGATGTTGAGACTCTAGAAAGAGTGCAGAGCAACAAAGAAGATTAGGGGACTGGAGGCTAAAGCATATAAAGAACAGTTGCTGGAATTGGATATGTCTAATTTAATGAAAAGAAGGACTAGGGGTGACATGATAGCAGTGTTCCAATATTTGAGGAGGTACCACAAAGAAGAGGGAGTCAAACTATTCTCCAAAGCACCTGAAGGCAGGACAAGAAGCAATTGATGAAAACCAATCAAGGTGAAGACCAACCTAGAAATGAGGACAAATTTTCTGACAGTAAAAAACAATCAGTGGAACGAATTGCCTCCAATGTAGTTGGTTTAAGAAGAGATTGGACAGCCATTTGTCTGAAATGGTTCAGGGTTTCCTACTTGAGTTGGACTAGAAGGCCTCCATGGTCCCTTCCAACTCTCTTAATTCTGTGAGAAGCAGATCGTGGTGTTTTTTGATTATTGCAGCTCATTTAAGCAATAAGATGTATAGTATTCTTTTTTTTAAGAAAAAAAAAAAACCAATAGGGATTTCAAGGCTATTAAGGTTTAATATGATGAGGACTTCAAGTGAGTCAAATTGGGAATTACCATGATAGCTAGGAACATTGGATCTGATTTAAGTTTTGAAAGAAATTCACTGGGGAAATGGCAGTGAGATTAGAAACCATTATTAAAGAAAATGGAAAATAGGTGTTGGGACAACCAAGAGCTTATTTAGAAATCATTGCTTTTGAAGAACACACGGTAGCAATGAAGCATTTTGCAATGTTGCAAATGTGAGGGTAAACGCCTACTTTACTTCAGAAAGGTATTGTTTTCTGAAACAATTCTTGGGGCTCATTTAGAATTTTTACAAGATGGATACTGAAGGAGGAGGCGGTGCCAGAAACAAACACCTTGTTTATTCGAAGTGTCTCCATTTCATTACTTATAGCGCCAGGAGCTCTTTCTTCACGGTGATGGTTTCTGGAATTTGACTTTCAAAGAGGTTGCTTTCTTTCGGGTGGATGTTTTATAGCCCTGCAACCCTATCCCCAGAGTTGCTCTATTTAGGCATCCGCAAGGGAAGCTTACATATTAATGAGGATTAAGTGCCTACCAGGCACCCACTTCCCACCAAGACAAAAGTGAGGAACAATTATCTAATCGAGGTTAGAACAGAGAGCTTGTTATCCCACCAGAGTAAAAAGGAAGAGCGAGCATGTCTAAGCAGCCTTTCTTCCAGGTGTTAATTGAAAAATGTAGGTCAATTACAAGATGAGTGTGAAGTTTGACTTAAAAACTGAATAATAAATTAAGTAGTTTTGTCCTCTGATCAGATGTCTGGATTTACAAGAAACAAATCTACAGCTAGTTTTCAGAAAAAACAGTAAATCTGAACCAGACAACCACTATCTAATTAGTTTTTAAGGCATTGCCTCAATGAATTGTTGATTGTTATGGAATGCATTGGAACAGTGGTGCCTTCTGATTTCTGACAACCAAAATATTTATAACAAACATCATTTCCGCCCCCCTTCCCCAGTTATAAAATATATTTGTAGAAAAATCTTTGTCCTTGTAATATTCTATAATAAAAACAATGATAACATTGTATAGAAATCTAAAGAAATTTTCCATTATATAGGAAAGATTCAACTGATTCTGGCTCACAACCCAAGGAAAAAAGAAATATCATATTAAGAACTTACCGGTAACAATAACCCATTTGTCAAAAGTAAAACTTCAGAAAGGAAAACCTTTACATTTGAATGAAATAAAAATAAGGATACTAGTTTTTTTAAAAAAGGATAATGGCTAAAGACAGCCCTGTATTGCAGACTTTCTCTATTTCTCTAAAACTTTCTCTATCTCTCTAATCTACTTCAAAAAGTAAATTAAAGAAAAATCTGCGCTTCACAATTTGATGTATAATGAAAGAATGGTCCTCTTGATGTTTATCTAATTATGATGAAGATTGCTGTTGTATTTCAGTCTCAGTATGAGTATCAGATCTTTTCTCAGATAATTAACAGCAATATCAGGATCATCAAAATGTTCTCATTCATCCAGAGATAAATAAAATTGGCAGGATGAAAAAAAAAGTTTTTTCACTGGTCTTCCTGTCTCACTACTAGGGTTAAATTATTTGTGCTTTTTAATTACTATGGAAAGCAAACCTGAAAAATACATTACTTTTTTTCTCCCTCCACCATATTCTAGAGAAGTTCATTTCCTCAAGAGGTTCAAAAAATGTTACACTGGGTAGATTGCTTGAGAATTCTAATTCTCAACTGGATTTGTCTATAAGAAGATTAGAATCTCGATACTGTATTATAGAATTCTTTGAATCTGAATATCTCCCCAAAAGACTCCTCTATTATAGCCATAGAGGCTACTAGTCCTCAGTACAGGAGTGTCCGGGTGTGTGTGTGTCAAACTCATGTCACGTGACGTATTGGGACTTTCCCCTCTTCGCCCTGGGTGTGGGCATGGCCAGCACGTGACGCACCGGGCCTGCAGGCCGGGAGTTTGACAGCCATGCCCATGAGGCTTAAAACTCTTTTTTTCCCCACAGCCCTCTCTTCTGCCATGATCTTTTGATTTTTTTGAGTGTTTTATTGCTAGAGCCTAGATCAGATGAGTATTTTATAACCCCTAGGCCAGTGATGGCTAATCCTTTGGTTGTCGCATACCGAAATGAAGGACCCATAATGCAATGCATTTGTGACCCCACCACTCCCTCAGCCCCTGTGCATGTGTGTGAGACCCCCCCATGCTCCCCCAACCCCTGCGCATGCGCGCATAACTTCTCACATTCTCCCAACCCCTACGCATGCATGCGGGACCCCTTGTGCTCCCTGCGCATGCGTGTGGCACCTTCTGCATTCCCCCAGCCCCCTGTGCATGCACGTAGGAGGCCTGTGCTCCCCCCATGCCCCTGCGCATGCATCTCCTGCAAGCACACACGGCAGATACCTGAAAATCAGCTGGCTAGTGGGAGGCACGCATGCATGCACAATGGAACTGAGCTGGGGCAACAACTTGCGCGCCCAGAGAGATGGCTCTGTGTGCCACTTCCAGCATGCGTGCCATAGGTTCGCCATCACGGCCCTAGGTTATCTCCAGCCCTTTGACTCTCCCTGCCTAGTCTGCATGGATTGCTTTTATTTTGAAGGCAACTGCTATTTTATTTTCAATGCATGTACATGCCTGTGTACCTTCACAGCCCTATTGTTTCAGTCCTCCACAACAGTCTCAGTTTCTCTTGTGGCCCCTTGGGAACATTAATTGCCCATCCCTGGCCTAGATTCTTCTTGAAAAGTCCATCAGTTCCTTAATGTTCGTTTTCTTTCTGCGTAGAATCAAATCTTCTTTCAGGTATGTTATAATATTCACTTTGTGAGGTGACTTCATGCAGATTACACCATGACAAGGTACCTCAAAATTAATTACAGTGTTTCACTTGGCCCCACTTCAGAGGTACCGTTCCCCCTTGCAGTTCTCCTACCTTGTCTTCAGTTGAACTGCCAACCAAAGCAATTTCCTCTTCTGTCTCAGAAAGGAAATTTGTTGGACTTTTTACAGCTGCTGAAACTGGTAATTATTTTTTCTGTTTCTGCTTGAGGTGGTTCCATGTCAGTAAATGATGTAAAAGATTAATTAGCATTATGTTGCTAGTTAGTCTTAACCAGCAGCTCAGATACTGTTTTGAAGAGCTCATGGAGGAGCAGAGAAGCAAACTAGCTCCACATTTCCCTATCTTGAGCAGAAGTTGAGAGCTGGACCCTTTCCCATAAGAAAGACATCTGTCAATAGTCATTGCGGTTCCCCTCCACTGCCTACCTATGAAATCAATATTGCCGAAGAACCCAATACCAACAAAGACAGTGTGATGACCCAGGGTGTGGCACAAAAGCAAGAAAGTCAGAAAAATAGGTGAAGTCCCTTTAATACCTCCAACTTGGCCCCCAATGTCCAGTTATCGGCTGGAGAAAAAAACTCTCCCAAGAACAGTTTTTAAAGGGAAGAAATTCCATTTAAAGAACCCAAAGAACATCTAAATTATAAATAAAAACCAACACAAACCATGCTCCAGCAATTAATGAGACAGGGTAGGATAAGGAATTGGAGACTTCAAAAGATAATGAAACACACACGTTGGGAGGATGCCAGAACCCAGATAAGACTTGACAAACCAAAATAATTCATGCTTTGCTTCCAAACGCCCTTTTAAAATCCTGTTTTCCCAGGTGCAGCTAATGAAGGGAATCAGGGCCTTTTTCTCCCCCATAACCCATGTTGCTCCCTTATCTGTTCCTCCCTGCATGCCCTAGGATGAAGAGGGGATGGGTCTGGGTCGTCCTCTGAATGCCCAGCTGGACTGTGTCCTTCCCCAGTTTCCTCCACAACCACCGAACCACATTCCCACTCCCTGTCAACTGTTTCATCTCTCCCTGGGAATCAGATTCCAACAGGGGCATGACAGAGTTTCAAGAATGGGACATTTATCTCCCTTACCCAACAGGTCCACTTGTCTATCCAGTATTACTGTGGACGATTGTCATCTTACTAGAAACTGATCCACTGTTGAGCAATAGCAACACAAGAACATGCACTAACAATTGATCTCCTGGACCCTGGAAAGGGGAAAATGGTGCCAAGTAGAAACTACTAACACACAGTGGTCTGTCTTGTACTATCAGTCATTGTCTTCATCATCATTTCTCTAGCGTTTTTCTCTCAGGAGCAGTGTCCACTTTTTGGATCGACAAACGCCATCTTGCATGACCAAATGTAGCCCCTGGATCATTTGAGTGTGCATTTTGAAGGAGGTTGCTCTACAGGTTGCAACAAGAAAACAACTGACCGATAGGCTTGTCACCTGGGCCTGACAATGGGCTTGGTCAATGTTCAGCACATCACTGCCCTGGTGGGTGAGCACTATCCAAGTGGCACCACTAGAAGGAGCAGGCCTCAGTATCCTGTCTTGTATTATCAGTGATGAAAGCTTACTTGGAAGCCATGTTTTCAGTGCTTACAATTAGGTACAGTACGGTGTGAATTTTTGGTAATGAAGAACTAGAAAAGGTGCATTCCTCTTTGAAGAAAACTATTTCAGTTAAGGTGCTGTTAGATTTCAGCATCACTACATGCCAGAGAACATAGGTGTCTGTTGTTCAGAGACAGTTGCATACCTGAGGCATTTATAATTTCTGCTAATGTTAATGATTAGAGCAGGGGTCTCCAACCTTAGCAGCTTTTAAGACTTGTGGATTTCAACTCCCAGAGTTTCTCAGCCAGCTTTTTTCAGCAATCAGCATGCATGCAATTAATGTATAGTTGAGATTTGGGAGAGGTACCCACATCAAACTCCTTTGCAACCATCTGCAACCTATGCTTACCCATCAACCCCTTTATAGCAAAGGTATGCATCAACCTCTATGTGCAGTTCTGGACAAGTTTAAGATGTAGGGACTTTTGCTATATATAGTTTCATTTTCTTTGTAAAAGTTGTGATGCTTGTATCGTGTTGTTATTTGTGAAATACAAAGAAAAACCTTCCGTTCTCTTGTGGGACCGAGACAAAGAGTTTGATGGATGTTAGAACAATTGGAAACAACTTGCAGCAATTCAAAAAAAGATGGTTACTTTATGTTTTCTAATTAGAATGGAAGCAGGAGAGATCTCTGTGGGGAAAATAAATTATTTTTATGTATTACTGTAAACTGTCTTAAACAGACTTGAATATATTAGCAGGAAATGTTTCCTCAGGAAACAAAGAATAAATCTAACAACGATTCTAATTTCCAGAACAAACTTAAAATGTGTGTACGTGATATCATTTTCACGGCTAGGCAGAAGAAAATAAAAAGAGGGAATCAAATATACTGGGAATTATAATGACTGAATATTAATGAGTTGTAACCAAGCCTGGTTTGGTATGACATACTATGAATGATCATCGGCTTCCAATTAATACAGAGGTAAAGATGAGCGCTCCAGGGGTGTCTGACCTTGGCAATGTTAAGACTTGTAGGCTTCAACTCCCAGAATTCCCTAGCCAGCATGGATGGCTGAGGAATTCTGGGAGTTGAAGTCCACAATTCTTAAAGTTGCCAAGGTCAGACACCTCTGCTCTAAGCATTCAATTCTTGGCTCAAGTAATAAATGTTTACAATTAAGTGTGTCACTGATTAACTGAAATGATATTTTGTGGAAATAATCTTCTGGTAAAATCTTGGCTTTTTTTTTTTTCAGTAAACCAAGCCTGCAATTTATCTGGCTAAATATACTGATAAACTAGATTCTCTTAATCAAGAAAGGAACGAAGTCCCACCAAGTTGAGAAAAGAGGAAATGTAGGAATTAGAGGTGTTTATGTGTGTGCATGAAACAAATATATGCATGCTCCTTTGAGTCATTCTTGACACCTAAGTATATATATTCTTGACACCTAAGTATATATAATTTCTTGACCAAATAAAATGATTGTTAATGATCCCAAAAAAAAAGTTGAATTGCCCTATAATTAAAAAAGAACTATGGATTTTACAAGCTACTGGAATGATAAAGTAATTGCATGCTGTTCTTTGAAATATAAAAGCCATGTTTAAATAAGAACATGAGGATTTCTTTTTGCAGTTCATCTAATTTATGTGAGAAAAAAGCATTTTTTTTTATTATCAGTAGAACTCAATAATTTCCTTATCATTTTTAGAACTTCATTTAACTGTTAAATGTTTCATAATCTACAACCCCAAATACACACACACACACACACACACATAAATATATCATAATAATAATTGTGATAAATTAAAGTTAAGGTTTTACCATGATTTTATATCCAGCAGAGGGCAGTATTTGGAAAGTAGTTATGTTGACTAACTAGCAGATTTTTAGAAATTGAGTCATTTTTTTAAGCTTGGAATATATTACATAAATTTATATGAAATTTGTTTGTTTTTTTCTATTCTATGCATGGAATTAAAATAAATAATTTATAGATGCCTTACTATCAACCACTTTTTAATCAGAGCTATTATGAAATGCTGTAACAAAAATAATAATCCAAACCATCAGCCCTCAACTTCATGGCCTTTAGAAATGCAGGCCTGTTTCTTAAAACAGGCAATCCTTGTTGTCAATGTAAAGTATTCAGAAGCGGAATTGACCGCTTCAATTAATTGAAGGAATTATTCAATTTTAAAGTAAGCAGTAGTACTTAGCATTTTATCTTGGCTTGAAAAAGCCTAAAAATGTCAGACATGAAGAGGTCAGTATGGTATCCTTGGTGTTCTCTAACTTGGTGGCTTTCTTGCAGAAGTTTCATCACCAAAGTAAGTAACAGCCTCCATATTCTCTTCTATTGGTCCATGTCAGTGGTGGGATTCATAAATGTTTACTATCGGTTCTGTGCGCATGGCTTGGGCGTGGCAGGGCAAGGATACTCCAAAATCCCCTTCCCTCCCCACCCCACTAACCTGCTTTCCAGCTCCATTCTCCTGTGCAGAACAACAAAAGAAGACCCAGCCAATCAGCTGGGACTTGGGAGGCAGAGAATGGATGGGGACGGGGCCAGTTAGAGACAGTATTTGCCGGTTCTCTAAACTACTCAAAATTTCCGCTATCGGTTCTCTAGAGCTGCTCAGAACCTGCTGAATACCACCTCTGGCCCATGTCTATATAGATCTCTGGAGTTAAGCCAGGTTTGAATTTTTCTGAGGTGGATTATTCTAGGGCAGTGTTTCTCCGACTTGGCAAATTTCAAATTATGGACCTCAGCTCCCAGAATTAGCAGGTTTTCTCAATAATAGCCAGCACACTTGAAAACATTTCGCTCCCAGAAGTTCAACTGGCCCTGCATCTCTTCACATTTAGAAAGGTCTTCCATTGTGTTTTATTTCAGTGGCCTTCGCCTATATAGTACTGAGGTTTTGGGCAGCAGATTAATTATAGATTCATTGATTAATTATGTATTGACTCTTAGCAACCACGGTGATAGATTTTTATCCTTGACAATCAGTCCCCAACTGCTCCTTCAGGTCTTTCAGCAGGATATTCATTGCCACTGTAGCTAAATCCATCCACCTTGCTGTTGATTGTCTTCTTTTCTTTCTACCTTTCTCACCCTCAGAACTTTCTCTGGAACATCTGTGGAGATTCTCAGTCATCCAGGTCATGGTTATCCCAAAGATGCTTTTTCAAAAGGCACCTTTGTTTTTCCGTGAAGTTTCTCTGTTCCTCCGAGAAGCTTCTTCAGTTAAACTGAAGAAGCTTCTTGGATGAGAAGTGAAACGTCTTCAAGGAAAAACAAAGAAAGTCCAGTTGCCTTTTGAAAAAGCATCTATTGTATGTGAAGTAGGATAATTTGAGCCTGGTCACCTATCCCTTGAATTCTGGACTACTTCGTACAGTGTCCTTTTTTAAAAAAAAAATTGGTTGTCCATGGTATTCTAAGCCGTCTTCTCCAACACCCAAGCTCAAAAGCATCAATACTCTTTTTCAATATTAATTACAGTTTGACCTGTAGTGAATCCTTATGATTTTCTATATTAATAAATTGCTGCATTTTTTGTGCATTCCTAAGATTGATATTTTGTGCATTCAGATGATTAGGATGATATATAATAGCTGTGAAAGAAATAAATTATATATTTTGAGGAGCAAATTGGACATTTTTATAGGAATCAATGGAAGGATACTGCAGTTCTGCTGTAATCCTTTGTGATGCTTTCACAGTTTCATTTTATTCTGCTTCTGCTTACTGTAGTGACTGATTACAGGACATTATCTTTCCAGTGAGATCTGGAAACTATTTGTACAAATGATTCTAACTAATTACTCACCCAGTTGTGATATCAAGTCAAATTAATTTGCCTGACTACGTTCTGTATGGAGTCTTACTAGTTATGCAGTGCTATCCGTAAGTGTGTATATGAGAAGATAACTTGTTTGATGGCTACCCAGGTTCCGTGGGCCTCATGTACATATGAAGCCCTATTTATTTATTTATTTAGAATATGGCATATCATGCATGGACGAGCAATAGATATTAACCAGCAATAGATAATAATATTCACCTAGATTAGCAGAACACAATAAAATATAAATGTTAAAAAAGATGTGTGTTCAAACACCAATGTCTAGACCACCTAACAATTGAAGCACAGTATCATTTATATTTAAAGCATCAGATACTGGACTGGTATATGCTCTCAGCATACAGCTGGGCACTATATGATCTACAATTTGACGTGAGACCCCACAGTCACACTCAAGGGGGGGATACTACACCCCATTTATACAGAGAGTCCTGGCAGATAGCAATAGCACTTAGACTTATATACTGTTTCACAGTGCTTTACAGCCCCCTGAGTCTAAGTGGTTTCAGAGTCAGGCTATTGCCCCCAACAATCTGGCTCCTCATTTTACCCACCTCGGAAGGATGGAAGGCTAAGTCAACCTTGAGCCTAGCGAAATTCAAACTGCTGAATTTCAGGCAGCTGGCAGCCAAGCAGAAGTAGCCTGCAAGCACTGCATTCTATTTAGCAACTATCTTGCTTAGCAACGGAATTTTTTGAGGTGTAAGTTACATAAATTGTAAGTTAACTACCCGTAATAAAGCTTCCCAGCTTTCTCTTCTGCAGCGGAGAGTAGAAAGATACAGGTATAAAGTTGGCATGGAAGATGGCTTTGATTCCTGGAAAGCTGTAGAGGGAAAATCCAGCTATTTAAACTGATAATAATCATAACATAAATTTGGGGTTGGTTTTTTTTTTACCACCATTCCTTCTCTATGGGATTGGATAGGTTATGCTCTTTTCCTAGAAGCTGCTTATTTATTGTGTTAATATATATTTGTGCTCGTTATATCTGCAAGCATTACAGAAATTAAAATGAACTGCTGCCAATAATTGGAATCTATCCGATCTGCTCCCTGCTGTTTCACCAGCTTCCCTGTGCTCCTGGTGTTCATTATAGACTATAATAGCTTCTGTTGCTAGGGTTTGACTTTTAAGATTAAGAAAAGTTCATAAAAATAGATACTGAGCTTTGGAAGGTACCTAAAATACCTTTCACCCAGTTGGAATTTAGAACTTTTTCTCAACTTTGTTTTGATAGTAAAGGATGGGGGAGAGGGACAAAATAGAGGAGTAAATGCCTTGGAGTTGTTGTTGTTGTTTTTTAAACAGATTAACAGAGTTGGAAGGGACCTTGTAGGTCATCTAGTCCAGGGGTCGCCAACCTTTTGGACCTCAGGGATCACCAAACTCATAATTTTAAATCACATGGACCACTAATATGAAATTTGACTGACGGTAGCTTGCTGATATTGATGGGAACGTTTTTGGGATTTTCCCAGGATCTCTACAGAAAAAGCACAAGCAGCAGAGATCCCGGAAAAATCCCCGCAAAATTCTGCAGGAAAATTCCCTACCAATCAAACATTCTTTATTTGGGATCGTAGATATCCATCTACAGCTCCGTTCTCAGGGGGAGAGAGAGAGTGAGACTTTTAGCTTCATGCAAGGAAAACAGCAGGAGCAGCAGAAGTCTTTTTTTCTTTCCCCCGAACTCCACCAGAAATGAGTCTTTGTGAGACTTGTCACACCAGCGCAGCCTTTTGGAGAAGGATGCCTTGCAGAGTCCCAAAGACTCATTTCTGGCGGAGTTTGGGGGAGAGAAAGAAAAACTTTTGCTGCTTTCCTTGCGTGCAGCCAAAAGCAGAAGAAAAAAGAAGCGGAAAAAAGCAGGCCGGTGGCCATGTGAAGCGTGTGGGGCAAGTTCCACCTTCTGCCCTTTTCCCCCTCCCCTCACTACCTCATGTTGTTTTCAATGCAAGTGACGTGAGCCTTGTGTTCCCACGGGCCATGTGGGCGGCGCAGCCTTGTGTTCCCACACAACCTGGATTAATTGCTTTGGGGGTGACATTTCTCTGGATCTAATCCAAAGCCCGCCCAAGCAGGAGACCCTACACTCATGTTGGCGAACCTATGGCATGTGTGCCGGGAGTGGCATGCAGAGCCACTTCTGCCAGCACGTGAGAGCTCGCCCGGAAGAGCCACACTGTGCATGCGCCTGCTTCGCCACTGCCCACCAGCTGATTGTCAGGTATCTGGCACGCATGCATAGGGGGTGCAGGAGACACATCCACTTACGCAGAGATGCGCAGCGCATGCAGGGAAGTCGCACGTGCATGTGCAGAGATGCATGGCACACAGAGGGATTGCCGCATGCACAGACGCATGCCATGTGGGGGGAATCGTGCGCGCAGGTGCATGGTCCACAGCGGGGGAATCACGCGCACATGTCAGAGATGCACGACGCCTGGGGGGATCGTGTGCCCATGCACAGGGGCGTGGGGGGGCAGCACGCATTGCCTTCTGGGCGCTGGCATGCGAGCGCGAACAAATGAGCGTGCTCACAGTGACCATTTCTGACAGAAGGCAGTCCAATCTCTTCTTAACAGTTTTGAGTCTGCCATGGGAGGTGGCATTCCCATTTGCCATGTTTTAAAAAATGCATTTTTGTATTGCTCAGTAGCAACAAAAACAGCGTCCCAATAATAAGAACAGCCATTATAGAAACTACATAAGGAAAAGGATTCCTAATCTGACTGCAGATTGTTTTTTTTTTGCGGGCCATTAAGGAGACTCTGGAAATCGGAGAGTCATGACTGCAGTCATAGAATATGGAGCAGTCTTGCTCTTTGTACTACCTGTCCCATCTTTTGCAAGGTTTGGTTAGAGGTTTTGAAAATTTCTCCATGGCAGAAGAATCTCAAAAAGGAGATATTACTTCTTTCAGGGACAAGGAATAGCCTATATCAGGCTTCTGTTATTTGGGGATCAACACGTCGTCATCATCAGAATTGGAAGGGACCTTAGAGGTTTTCTAGCCTACCCCCTCCTCAAGCAGGAGATCCTATGCCCGTGGTGGTGTTGCAGAGCCATTTGTGCGGGCACGCAAGCCCCAGCCTGCACAAACTTACCTGCACTGTGCATGCGCACGCCTCCCAGCTGATTTTCGGCCCGTTTGAGGCCATTTTTGCCTCAAGGGAGGCTTCCTGGAGGCTCAACGGAAGCTTCTGCAGCCTCGGGAGGCCGAAAAACGGGCCTTCCGGAAATACCAGAAGTGCCGAAATGGGCCTGTTTTCAGCCTCCTGAGGCTGCAGAGGCTTCCCTCAAGCCTGCAATAGGGCGAAAACAGCCTCCAGACTCTAGAGGCCCTTCGGAGTCTGAAAATGGGCACTTCCGTATTTCCGGAAGGCCCGTTTTTCTGCCTCCCAAGGCCAAATTTCTCCTTAGGTTGCTTCTCTCCTTGGTTAGTTTCCATCCGTTGCTTCTTGTCCTGCCTTCTGGTGCTGGGGAAAATGCTGGTTTTGGAAATTCTGATGCTTCTGTGCTCCCCCTAATATACTTGGATCTGTCTTTGCTCAATCTAAGTTACGACTTTTCATGTGCAAAAAATAATGAATGCATATGGAGTTTCTAATGTGCACTTTTGTCACTTGAGGAATTTCTAATGTTTTTGTAGGACTGTGGAGTCAGCAGCAGCTTATTCCAGAACCCAGCAAAGCTTCATCTGACTATTGGGACCCTGGTACTTCTGAATGAACAAGAAATCCAGAAAGCTCAGGAACTTCTCCAGAAGTGTAGAGATGATCTTGTGTGAGTAAAACAGCAGCTCTGTAATAGAGGAAGCAGTTGCCTACATTTGTCCAAAGAGGAAGCATTTATAGAGAGAATAGAATAAAAAAAATACAGAAATGTAAGAAATTGTAGCAAGAAGCTACAACTGTTTAAAGATCAGGGACCCAATTGTGTTTTGTTTATGACATCAGTCAACAGTCAAATAATTCCTTTTCATTGATTGATTATGTGCAATCAATCTTAATGATAGTTTTTCTCCATGACAATCTGCCCCTATTCTAGTTCTACAAGTTTTCCTATAGTAGAATCTTTTTTTTTTTTTGCCTTGTCATTTTATTATTAATCCTTGGCTACTTTTTTCTTGCAGTGATTTTGTGCATAAGCAAAGACTGATTTTTATCCCATTGAAGTTCATGAAAAATGTGATTACCTTCACACTGTTCTAGCAGAGTGTTTGGCAAATAATTCTTTTCACCCCAGAGGGTTGTATATCCCTGAGATTCATTTCTTGAAAAAGCTGTAGGCAAAGAACATTGGAAGCAGACAACCCATATAAGAAATCACTCTTCAAACAATAGATCAGACGACTCTGAAGAGCAGAAGTTGTCATAAAACACTGTGCAAAAGGCATTTGTGGTTTGAGATGTACAATGAGAGATAAAAATATTCTTCCCCCACCCTTCAATGCAGTTGTGTTTGCACTGTTTTTGCAAGAGCCTTTTTGGTGCAGTGATTTCTAGTTTAGAATTTAGGATACACCCCAGGTTTCCAAAATGAGCTCTTTTGTGATTACCCTATTTTTTTAAAATTAGCAAACAAAACTTTTGATGATACAAAATGCAATAGTAAGAATGTGGATATGGCTAAAGGCAAGTCAACTGAAATGCATAATGAGTGTAGTATACATAATCCTCAACTGATGACAATTGAGCCCCAAATTTCTGTTACTGAAGACATTTGTTAAGTGAATTTTGTTCCATGGTACGACCTTTCTGGTCACATTTGTTAAGTGAACCATTGCAGTTGTTAAGTTAGTGAAATGGTTGTTGAGCGAATCTGGCTTCCCCATTGACTTCACTTGTCAGAAGTTCGCAAAAGGGGATCACATGACCGCCAGGGACACTGCAACCATCATAAACGTGAGTCAGTTGCCAAGCGTCTGGATTTTGATCATGTGACCATGGAGATGCTGCAGTGGTCATGTGAAAAATGGCCATGTCATTTTTTTCCCAGTGCCATTTTAATTTTGAACAGTCACTGAATGAACAAGTTGAATCAGTCAAGGACTACCTGCATGGTGATTTAGGGATTGGACTAGCATTCATGAAATCCACCCTCAGTCATAGAAGTTCACGGGACGACTGTGAGCATGTCACTTTCTCTCAACTCAACTCAATCTACAGTATTTCACCAGACTTGGGGGGAAAAGAGGGAAGGAAGGAAATGCTTGAAGTTCTGAGCCTGAACCTGTACTCACTGCCCCAGTGATGAACTAGATCAGGGGTCTTCAAACTTGACAGCTTTAAGACTTGTGGACTTCAACTCCCAGAATTCCTCCTCCAGTCATGTTAGCTCAAGAATTCCGGGAGTTGAAGTCCACAAGTCTTAAACTTGCCAAGCTTGAAGACCCTTGAACTAGATTCACTTATTCAGACAGTGAGCCTATGAACCATGTCTGGCTGAATTTCAGAAAACAAGGGAGAACATCTTAGAAAATGAAAGTCTACTTGAGTAAACCCTGGATGGTCTTGCAGAAGGATCTGGGCTCAATAAACAACAACTAAGTGTGGATGAGATAGCTGTAGCTTCAAGGATAAAACGAATCTGAGATTATCTTCTTGTTAGAAAAAATGTCTTTTCTTCATAACCACAAATAAGTAGTTACTTATATGCCACGAGTCTTGATTATTTGATGAAGTTTTCCCTGCCTGATTCCCGAGTTTTGTTCTTTTGCTTTTGCTATTTGAAAAATTGTTCAGATGGAGATTAGCTTTTGACTTTTGACTTGTAGATCAATTTATTAGCTACTTAATCTAGGATCACCATATCTGGATTGCAGAAATCCATGTTACAACTAGGTGGGAGCAAAGAGTTAGTGGGTTGTTTGTATCATTGCTGCCATCTAATGAGTATCTAGATTTCCACAATCTGGTAGGTGTTCTTATACCTGACAGAATGCTCTGTGTGTTTTTCTGGTCACCAGTAATCATGTACTACTGTGTGTCTCTCGCTCCCAAATTCTTAATCCTGATCTAAAACAGGATATTTGTTAGAGTTTGCAGCAAAATTCAAATCCAGAAAACACACAGATGACTGACTCAGCAGAATTTATTAACTTCCTTTTATATAAAACAAGTAAATGTACGATACCAGTAGTTTCTTCCAAGGTGGAAAGGTTACAAGTAAACACATGCTACAGCTCCAGTTCAGAACAGAGCTCTAGTTTCAGTTTCAATTCGCAGCAAAGCACACAGAGCCAAATCACACCCAGGCTGTCAGCTCCGATTGACTAGTCTGTTGCCATGCTTACTCACTTGCTGACTTTGTTAACCATGTTTCGGCCAGTTAATGAATATACTCTGACAATATTGGCTTAGTCTGATTATGTCAATTTTTCCAGTGGTTGCTTATTCAGTAAACCGTGATTAAAACAAGGAGTAGCTTGATGCAGTATGTCATTGTTAGGGTTACACCCTAGCAGAATCTGCACGGCAGTCAGGCAGGCAGGCAAAATACTTGAGATAAACGTTTTTGTAGCTTACACTCAGTAAAACAGATACACTGTGCTCGTTAAATAGTTTATTCCAGTAAGAGTTTTAGCATAGTCAAACAGTCCATATATCATACACTAGTTCAGTCCATCCGGGGATTATTCAGTTGCAAAGTCCAGTGTCGAAAAAGAGGTCAGTAAACTTACAAATATCAGTCCAGTAATAAATCTTCTCACAGTAGAGATATGAAGAAGTTCAAACCTCCTTTCTTCTTTCAGCAAAAACAGCAGGGAACCATCAATCCATCATTGTCAGCAAGCAATTCAGTAAGCCAGTAATACAGTAAGCTCTCTTGCTCCCTCTTATGACGGTTTTACAGCCGCACCCAAAATTACATGCTTTGCTGTTTAAAGTGACACACACTTACTTACAATCATAGTTTATATATATTATTTTACCCAAACTAAGTTAGGTAACCTTGTTATTCCTAACAGTCATCTCAACTCATCCAGTGAAGTTACTAGTGAGAACAATTAATAACACGAAGCCTCCCAAGTCTGTAGCATTCTATCCTAAATGTCAGGGGTACTGAACTAGGGCCCCTTTATCATCTGTGGACTTCAACTCCCAGAATTCCTGAGCCAGCATGTCATAAAGGGATCATAGTTGCTCTCCCCCCATGCCCGCCCTCCGGATGTAGCACCAATGGCTCCATTCACTGAAGCCATCAAATGGGCCCTATAGCAATTAAGCATAATTTTATATTTAGGAGCTTATTATGCTGGTTTCTACCCTTATTGGTAATTCTGAGTTATTAGTCTATTTCTTGATGCTTCTGTGTTTGATATATTGTATTTGCATTCTTTCTGTCTCTAATTAAACAAGAGGCACTCTAAATAATTATACACATATGATTAAACAGAAGCCACTCACAGCTTCCTAGTTTCAAGTAAAGTCAGAGATAAGATCCATAGTGACAGTGTTGGTAGCAATAACAAATTTGGTCCAAATATTAAGGCCAGCTAAGATATTAAGACTTATGAGTCATTTGGGTATCACAGGAGCTTTGTTTATTTGTTACTAGCTCAATTGAAATCAGGAGATGATACCTTAATTTAACATGCATTCATTAGATTTTTGTGGGTAAATATCTCAACTCTAGCATGTAAATAAGGAGAATAAAAAATTACAAATAAATAGCAGTGAATTAAAATAGTAAGGGTGTATGTGTTTAACGAATGAATGAATGAATACTTTATTGGCCAAGTGTAATTAGACACACAAGGAATTTGTCTTGGTGCAAATGCTCTCAGTGTACATAAAAAGAAAAGATACATTCGTCAAGAATCATAAGGTATAACACTTAATAATAGTCAGGGTACAAATAAGCAATCAAATCATACTAGGAAACAGTCAATAAAAATCATAAGGATACAAGCAACAAAGTTACAGTCACAAGTGGAAGGGGATGGGTGATAGAAGTGATGAGAAGATTAATACTGATAGTAATACAAACTTAGTAAATAGTTGGACAGTGTTGTGGGAATTATTTATTTAGCAGAGTGATGGCGTTTGGGGAAAAACTGTTCTTGTGTCTAGTTGTTCTGGTGTGCAGTGCTCTATAGTGTCATTTTGAGGGTAGGGTAGGAGTTGAAACAGTTTATGTCCAGGATGTGAGGGGTCTGTAGATATTTTCACAGCCCTCTTTTTGACTCGTGCAGTATGCAGGTCCTTGATTGAAGGCAGGTTGGTAGTAATTATTTTTTCTGTAGTCCTAATTATCCTCTGAAGTCTGTGTCTGTCCTATTGGGTTGCAGAACCAAACAACACAGGTATAGAGGTGCAGATGACAGACTAAAAAAAAATAGAATGAAAAAAAGAACATTCTGATAAGGCTTAGGTGAAGAAATGCATCTTGATCTTTCAGCATTAGATGCTGAAAATATTTAACAGTAAATGCATCCTTACAGAAGAAGAGGATAGATGGAGGAGGTTTTTTGGAGTAACCACGAAATGATAATAAGCAAGGAAAACTGCAAGCAACTAGACCTGTTTGGTGGCCTTAGCAAATGTATGGCCAGTAGAGGTGATGACTCATTGAAGAATTTACTGACCTTGCTCCTATAAATTCCCATGGATTATTCAAGAGCCTATTAGATTTCATAATCCCCAGAGACAGGCTAATCTTAATGGAGAGGATAGATGCTGAGGTCAAATTTCACCAGATGAGACTTTGACACTGGAATAACTTTAATGCTTACCCATCTATCCCCAGTTGATTGATTGATTGATTGATTTGATTTGATTTGATTTGATTTGATTTGATTTGATTTGATTTGATTTGATTTGATTTGATTTGATTTGATTGATTTGATTTGATTTGATTTGATTGATTTGATTTGATTTGATTTGATTTGATTTGTCAATTGCTTACAAGATAATAGGTATAAGTATATACATAGTTGTGAATACATGGATACATATAACAAAATAAAAGAAACAATAGGACAAGGATGTTGGTGCGCTTATGTACACCCCCTACAGACCTCTTAGGAAAGGGGTGAGGTCAATAGTAGGCAGTCTATAAGGTTAAATTTTGGGGGGTTTGGAGAAGAAACCACAGAGTCAGGTAGAGTGTTCCAGACATTGACCACTCTGTTGCTGAAGTCATATTTCCTGCAATCAAGTTTGAGTTTGTATCTATTGTGTGCTCTTGTATTGTTATGGTTGAAGCTGAAGTATTCATTGACAGGTAGGACATTGCAATGTATGATTTTATATACTACGCTTAGATCGGACCGAAGGCAGCGTAGTTCTCAATTATCCATTTGTGTTCTTCATCTCCTCAAAGATTAAATTCAATGTAATTAATTTATTATCCTTTGATAATAAGGATCCTTTGAGATGGTCTCAGGGTTATTGTGGTGGCCATGACATGCTGAGATGTGCCTTGTAGCTTTGCTTTAATATGAACTGATGATCAGTTATATTGAAGTTCTCCAGGACCATTTTAGAAGCCAGCTTGCTCAGAAAGGCTCTTCACTCAACACCATGTAAACATCCTCAGTTTGACCCTCTGGTAGGGGTTTTAGTAAGTAGGATGGCATTTCGGTAGATAATAACAAATCTTTCTTCCTATGTGAAATCAGAGAAGAACAACACTTCTAACCATATATTCTTTATTCTTATAATATTCAGTTCTCCCAAGCAGTTACCATCTTTATCACTAGTATAATAACATTTTTACCCTTTTCTTGACTCGGGTATATCACATGCTTTTTCACACTCATAACACCAAAACAGTAGAAGAGAGGAAATAAATAAAACATAAATATTACATCCCAAAGCTTGTCAGCTGCAATCCCTTTGATTACACCAATTCTCTTAATTAGATGTTTTCAAAAATCGGGGATCCAGCTTTCCTCTAATCCAGGGGTGCAAGTGATGGGCTGATGTGTGCACATGTAGCTCCACTCATATGAGTGGTGGACCAGTGTGAGCACACACATGTATGCCTTGCCCACAGCTTGTGTGGACTGGTTCTCTTCTCTCTAGCCAAGCAGAGTCACCAATCCGCAAAGTTTGGGGATGGCTGCTCTGGTCCCTGCCCCTTTGACTGCTCCCTGCCAAGACAGGATACCTCTCCTGTTATTTGAACTCAAGCTAGGAAATGATACAGTTATAATGCAAAGTAACAACAGCAACAATGACAATTATCTCTGCTGTATTGAAAAATCATTATTGCCATTATTGCTAATGGAAAATAAATGGTAAGGGTCTAGCCGTGTGAATTTTGCTACCTGTAGAACTGCATCGGATAAAAAAACCCAGCTTCTAATATTAGAACACGTTGGCCTTTCAATTTTACATGAAAGATAGTATAATTCCTTGTATTATTTAGCATTTCTTAATATTAATACTGTGCAGTGTCTGAAAGCGATGCAGTAGCTTTTCTGGGAGGTTTATATCCTATATAATAACAGCAGAATTCCGTTTTTCTTCTTATGGCATATAAATGCTAAATGGACAACTCTTAAAGCTACAGATACAGCCCAGGTTGTAAAAGAGATCAGGGGCATTTGAGTGGCATGCCAAAGGTCATCATGCCAAAGAAATAAATTAAATTTAATGCGATGCTCTTCATGAATATGACTGCAGCAGCCCTTGAATACATGTTGAAGGATCATACCATAGTAATTCTTAGAACTGTTATTACTATTTGTTATCACTAGTATTACACATAAATTAGAGCTGTTTGAATAGCTGCTGGCATGGAAGGACAAAAAAATGACCTCAAAAGAAATATCCATTACTACAGGCAATAACTCAGAAATTGCAAAGACAAGTTTAGGAACCGAGAATGGGAAACGTTCATTCTATATGTTATCTCTAAAAGATCAATCAACCAATTGCAGTTCATGCATAATAGACTTCATCCAGTATGTACAGGGCCCAGCAGAGATTATACTACCTGAGACTTCTCAGAAAACAACAACTGAATGAAAAACTGCTGCTGACCTTCTACCGCTGCACCATAGAGAATATCTTAACTTACTGCACCTCCTTATGGTTTGCCAATTGCACAGGGGCAGATAGGACAGCACTCCAGAGGGTTAACATCATTGCCCAGAAGATCATTGGTTGCCCTCTCCCCTCTTTGGAAGAGCTTTATAGCTCCCGCTGCCTTCAGAAAGTTCAAAACATTCTCAAAGATCCATCTCATCCTGGGAACCCTTTTTTTGAACTATTACATCTGGCAGATGATACAGGATAATACAAACAAGCACAAATAGGCTGAAAAGCAGCTTATATCCCAGGGTAGTAGCTCTTTTGAATTCTACTGTATAATGCAGTGTTGCGGGTTTTCGGTTCAATGTGTGGAGGGTGAAGGATGTGTGTTTGTGTTTATTTTCATGGTCATGATGTGCACTGAAGACGGTGTTTGATTTCATTGTACGAGGTGCAATGACAATAAAGTAAACTAAACTACAGCTAGGGAACTGACAGCATTCAAACATATTAAATTGAACACCAGCAGCAGGTTACATACCCTTAGACCTGTGGTACCTCTTATGTATAATGCCGTTGAAGTAGCAAAATATGTAGTTTCCTGTTCACCCTCCTTTTTTTTTTTTTTTTTTAAATAGCACAATTACTGAAGGCAAACCTCTTACTGTGGAAATAAGAGGTATAGAGTACATGAACGATGACCCAGCCATGGTTGATGTTCTGTATGCAAAAGTCCACATGAAAGATGGTTCCAACAGGTAAACTTTTCCCTTGTTTTCTCTATAGTCATTTTTAGTCCCTAGAAGTATTTTATCTGAAACGATAAAAATGATGTGACGATACTCCAAAATCCTCCCAACCTCTGAGTTTGATCATGTCTGTCAGGAAACATTCCACCAGGAGTCTAAGAGATGAAACTTCTGTTGTTCTGTATCTAAAAAGAGGCCAATACTAACTTTTTACCCTTAGGTACATAATGGGTCATACTTATTACTGAAAGAAGTAAAGACATCTTCCACTTCTGCAATTAATCAGAACCAGAGGTGGTATTCAGCAAGTTCTGACCAGTTCTGGAGAACCGGTAGCGGAAATTTTGAGTAGTTCAGAGAACCGGCAAATCCCACCTCTGACTGGCCCCGCCCCCATCTATTTCCTGCCTCCTGAGTGTCATCTGATTGGCTGGGTCTTCTTTGGTTGCCCTGAACAGGAGAACGAAGCTGGAAAGCAGGTTGGTGGGGTGGGGAGGAAATGAAGATTTTGCAGTAACCTTCCCCCAGTAGTGGGGTGGGAATGGAGATTTTACAATATCCTTCCCCTGCCACGCCCACCAAGCAGAGGTGGTATTCAACAAGTTCTGACCAGTTCTGGAGAACTGGTAGCAGAAATTTTGAGAAGTTTGGAGAACCGGCAAATACTACCTCTGATTGGAGATTTTATAGTATCCTTCCCCTGCCACACCTACCAAGCCACACCCATAGAACCTGTAGTAAAAAAAATTTGAATCCCACCACTGATCAGAACAATAAATCAGTGGAACTGCTTGCCTCCAGAAGTTGTGGAAGTTTTTAAGAAGAGATTGGATAACCATTTGTCTGAAATGGTATAACATGGGATTGGATGAGATAGAAGACATCCAAGATCCCTTCCAAATCACTTATTCTGTTCTGTTCTAATTGCTGTTGTTCTGGATGGTTTAGAAACTAGGAATGTAGTACCTTTAAAATGTTAAAATGTTTCCATCCTCATAAGATTTAATTTCTAGGCCTAACTGAGGGGAAAAATTACCTCTACTTGGTCATGTTTTACATAGACAGTAGCCCAGTTATTGAGTAAGCATAAATGTTCTGGTCTGTGCTTCTTCCTTTCTCTCATATGGCTTGTTCTGCTAAACAAATGATGGAGGGAAGTTGCTATAACATGCAAAAAGGGATTTCTAATTTCTCTCTCCAAAGGAGACAGAAATGAGAATGGAAACTAATGATAAACAGAGACTTGCATATCTTGATAAACAGAGCAAGAAGCTTCTATGATTGGTTTAGCCCAGAGGTCTCCAAACTTGGCAACTTTAAAACTTGTGGATTTCAGTCCCAGAATTCCTGAGCTGGGAGTTGAAGTCTACAAGTCTTAAAGTTGCCAACTTTTGGAACCCCTGGTTTAATTATTCTCTCTGAAAGAAGGAGCCAAGTAGATGTGACCAACATATCATGGCATTTATATCTAATCAAAATGCTGAATAATTCTGCTTAGCTATGAAGTGTAAATGCAACCATTGTCTGTACTAAATATTATTTAATTACTCAGCTAACAACTTCATAATATTCTTTCTTTTGCTAAATTATGTTGCATGTTTTTTTTTATTTCTTTACAAATGCAAAGTCTTAAGTATTATCTGGAAAGTCCTAAGTATTCTTTTCCAAATATACACTAAATGTTTTTCTTCCTTCTCCTTTTATTTTCAAATGTATCTATAATTTCACCCAAGGAGAAAAAAAATCAGAATAAGCAATATAATCAGATTTTAGTACATCATTTTAAATTAAACTTTTGTTAAGATGAGAATTACCATATTTTACTTTGCTTCAGTTTTCTGCCTTTGGGCTACTTGTGTGATGTTCATAAAATTCTAATCAGGGTTAGAATTTACATTTTTTTAAAATTGACATCCTTTGCATTAGAAGTCTTTCAATAGGGAGTAAATAAACCCTGGATTCTCAGAGTATATGCATTAGTTTATTAAAGATTGAGGCATATTCAGTAGATTGTCTCCCATGGTTTATCTCTGAAACCATGGGAGTAAATGCTATGCATTATTGCAAAAATCACCTCTTTTTTTCTACCTTGTAATTAAAATATGTTCAGCTAACTCACCCATTCTATTTTTGTCAGTGTGAGAGCTAGATGTACTTTTGATTTTTTTTGTTTCTCCTAAATACCCAATTCCCCAAAACAGAAGAGAGTCCCATTTTTCGCCATCGCCAATATTATTGGAAAATTTTCTCTGATCTTTATTAAAGAAGGGGAGAAAGATGATGAGGAACGTTATGCTGCAATGATTCAGATCCAGCAGGCCACTCATTATAATTTAATTTGCTTTATTTCCTCAATTTTATGGTGTAATAAAGTATGGCTTCATTTGAGATATTTTATTAATTGCTGAGTATCATCCCACTTTTCATTAGGCAGGTCTAATTTCAATGATGTATCTGCAGAAAACAGGAGACTGAAATTGAACAGCTAGAAATTAGCCATCAACAGCCACACAGGGTCAACTCAATGCCATTGGGCTATTATGTTAGCTCATCAAGAATTATCAAGCAAATGGTGACTGGAGGGGAAGAACATGTCTGAGGGGGACCAAAAGGGTCAAGATAGAAATCTATAACTGGGAAAGTGTGAACTATCCAGCAAATTACCTTCCTAATGGATTCCGCGTAGATAATATATAAGACGGTGTATGTGTGTGTGTGTGTGTGTGTGTGAGAGAGAGAGAGAGAGAGAGAGGTGGTCTCTTGTTTTATTGGATAGCATTATTTTTAATTAATGTTCCCTTGCCATGCTGCACTTGAATAATGAATATTTTGTAAGAGATTTGTAAGGATTTAGTCTTCTGTTCCTCTTCTGGTTTACACATTTAGTTTGCAGTTGTCTTTAGTATAGATCAGGGGTGTCAAACTCAAGGCCTATGGGCTAAATCCAGTAGTATCAGAGCCAAGGTGAAATTGTGAGACGAGTTTATGAACGTTCTTCAGATTGTGATTGGAATAGAGTAGTGGTATTGCAGCATTTTCAACCCATGGAAGTGATTCACAGATAAACCGTGAAACTAAGCAGAATCAAAGAATTCAGTTATATTAATTATAGAATATGCATCTCATTGTTAGGCCTGTTAAATAGATCAGAAAATTAGCTCCACAGCAAGACCCAATATTTTATTTTGTTGGGATAGTTTATAATAACAGAATCAAAACCCAGAAAACCTACTTTTTATAGTTCAGGGAATTAGAGACAAATCTGCTCAATCTGTCCCAAAGGTACTTTTTCCAAAAGCTACTGCACTGCTTTTTCTTTGAGGAAGAAGAAGAAGAAAACATTTCGCTCCTCATCCAAGAAGCTTCATCAGTTGTGGATGGTGAGGTGATGGAAGGATAGGTACAATACTTATCCTATAGGTACAATGCCTATCAATATCAATCCTTCCACCTCCTCACCATCATAAATGATGAGGCTTCTTGGATAAGAAGCAAAACTTCTTCTTCTTCATCGTAATTAAGCACACGCTTAGTTAAAACAAATCTTGTTTTATTTCAATGCTGAGAATTATGTTCATTCCCAGCCTGTAATGAATCCCAAATAGTTCCTCGAGATAAGCACCCACCTTTCTCTCCTTTGAATTGCTGCCAACAACTAGAGTGCCAAATGAACAATAAAAAACCAACCGAAGTACAAAGTCCACACAGAACTTCAAGGATTAATCCAAACAGAACGAACGACTTTGCTTCCTACCAAGGTTTCTTTACCTTTGCCTGTCCTTCATACCTTAGGGGAGGGGCAATCACCTCCCAGCCTTACTCCTGAGTCGCCCATTTTGTCTAAGCTGCCGTTGCCTTCTAACAGCTTTGTGCACATGCGTACTCGGAACAGGCTCCCCTTATTCCTCTGCCTCTCTGCTGCCAGATTCCAGAGGCTCCAGAGTCAGCACATCACTCTCAGATGGTCCTGGCCCCGTCTCTGCATTGGATGGAGGACCCTTGTCCAAGTCCTCTCCAGACTGCCTGACTGGTCCCTGTTCTTCCCCACTGTCCAATTCTGCTGCTGTCTGCATCACAACAATCTGTTCCCCCAAATTAATAATGTTTCAGACTCTGCCCAGGTAGCATTCCTTGCACATTTCTATCATCTCTTGTTACTCTACTACACCTATCCAAACATTGCTCACTAGTGTTGGTTGGAACTTACTTTTGCCAAGACTCAGAAAATAAGCTTGTTCAACAGAAATTCTGTGTGTTAATGGGTGCTTCATTGTGGAGCCAAACATTTCAACAACAACAACAACAATAATAATAATAATGCATAGCTTGTGGCACTCACAGTTTTGTTTATCATTTATGGAGGTAATAATGAGGAGTCTTTGTGCTCCAGGTTGCGTCAAAGGCCAAGTCAAAGGCCAAGCAGACAGGTGTTATAAAGTTGACAGCCGAAGTCTATCATCATGAGAGAGATTGTGCTAAAGCCAGGATATATTAAGCATGGAGTTTCTATTCATTCTTCCATATATATTCAGAGGAACAAATGCCTGTTGTCTTCCTCTAATGGAAACGTGTCTCAGGAAAACACAGTGACCGAAGCACATTAGGACCAGGAAGGATCATTTAAAACTTTACTGGCACATCTTTTCCTCCAAGGATTTGCCAATAAATCATACACGTGATAGGTTGCCAGTGATCGGGCTTGAACCTTCTGACAACTTTTAATCAGTCCAACTGGGAAGTCTTTCTTTGTTTCTTACAGCCCAGTTGTAGTAGGAAAAATGGTGTGATATTTCCACTGTTGGATTCAGGAGACACCCGGGGGAAGTTTGTCTGAAGACAAGTGAAGTCTTAAGAAGGTAGCCGGAGCAGAGTTTTGAGGACAGGAGAACTTCTGGCATATTAGCCAACTAATCAACTAAACCTTTTTGAACACACATCAATTTTCTTGAGAAGAAGCAGATACCCTCCCACCCAACAAGAATTTGTATAAATAAACAGACAAACAAACAAATTCCAGACTTAACAGAATAACAGAATTGGAAAGGGACCTTGGAAGTCTAGTCCAACTTCCTGCTCAGCCAGGAAACCCTATACAAGTGGTGGCTAACCTTTTTTTGGCTCCCATGCTGAAAATTGCGCATGCCAGCACCCAGAAGGCAATGTGTGTTAGGCCCCCCAAAGCCCCCTGCGCATGCACGTGGGACCCACATGTGCCGCACATCTCTGTGCATGCACACGTGTCTCCTGCACCCCCCACCCTCCCACACCTGCGTGCCAGATACTTGACAATCAGCTATTGGGCGGTGGCGCCCGCACACACACACAGTGAGGCTCTTCCGGGCGACCTCTCGTGTGCCAGCAGAAGTGGCTCTGGGTGCCATGTCCAGCACACATGCCATAGGTTCGCCATCATGGCCCTATCCCATTTCAGACAAGTGGCTGTCCAATCTCTTAAAAATTTCCACTGTTGCAGCACCCACAACTTCTAGAGTCAACTTGTTCTGTTGATGAATTGTTCTAACTGTCAGGAAATTTCTTCTTAGTTCTAAGCTGATTCTCTCCTTGATTAGTTTCCATCCATTGCTTCTTGTCCTGCCTTCAGGTGCTTTAGAAAATAATAGTAAACTGTGGTGAAGACTGGGTTAAAAAGAAATCATTCCAGTTATATTGGGTAGAAAATTCCACAGAGCATTAAGAAGAGTAGTGGTAAATGTTTTACTTTAAATAGGGATTAGTAGAGTTCTGCCTGGAGTGCAAACACTTTATCCTGCTTGAATTATTTATAACAATAATTTAGAAAGCGTCTACAGAGCATGCCAATTTTTTCTTATCCATTTATTTCAATCTTGTTTTGCGTTGATAGAATCCTTTCCAATCTGGAAGTCTGACATAACATTTTTAAACTTCTTTTTATTAGTAAACCACTATCCAAAACAATGACAAAACTTTTAGGAGCAGCTCTGCTGGGTTTAGCAGACAAAAGGGGTTGTTGTTTCTAAACAGACCAGAAATTAGGGTTAATTTACTCTATCCTACTTGACAATAGTGGGATCTTCATATTTTTAATATAACTGGGCTACCTTTTTCTCCCTGGAAAGATGCTTTCCAATTCAAAAAAAAAAATAGAAAAAGAATGGGAAAGATTGCCATAGAAAGTGCCATGAAATGGATTTCCATGAGGGTTTTTGAAACAAGCTGTTATCTTCCCACTGAAGTGGTACCTATTTGTCTGTTCGCATTTGCATGCTTTTGAAATATTAGATTGGCAGGAGCTGTAGCGAGGACAGAAGCTCAGCCCATGGTGCAGTACTCAGATCCTGGACTGCCAGCTTTCCAGTCGACAAGAGCAGTGTCTTAACTGCTGTGTCAGTCCATGACGTCATGGCCACATGACCACAGGAATGTCTTTGGTAAGCGCTGGCGCAATGGCCTTGAAACGGAGACGAGCACTGCCCCCTAGAGTCAACAATGAGTAGCGGAGTAAAACCTGCAGGGACTCCTTTTGAAGCAAGACTACATCTTAAATGTCATTCCCCTGGTGGAGACTGACTCTGAGGGAGAAGAGGAAAAGCCGACAGGGAGTAGAAGTGTGGCTCCGGAGGTTGTGGAGGAGGCTGGGGAAGGGCAGAAGCCAGCTGAGCAGTCAGAGGAGGACCCAGTCCCATCCCCTATCCATCCTAGGACATGCAGGGAGGAGAGGATAAGGGAAAGACATGATCTACTCAAAAGGAGAGGGCCTTGATTCTTTTCATGAGCTGCAGCTGTGACAACTGAATAAGAGGATGGACTTGCATATGGGCAAACGCTGGAAACAAAGCGTGGAAATATCTCTAGTTTATGGTTCCTCTCTGAGTTTGGCGTCCTTCCCAGTGTGTGTTCTCTGTGGACATCCTCCAGCCCTTATCTTGCCTGGTTTGTGTTGCTTTTTTCCTTCTTCTTGTAACTGTTTGTGTGGGAGTTTTTTGTCTTCCGTCAAGAATATTTGGAGCTTGGAAGCAAAGTGAAGGAATAAAAGGGGCTTCACCTGTTTTCTGTGACTGTGTTTTTTATCCCACCCCTGGGTCATCACAATAAAACTGAATCAAGGGTGGGACTAATGCATCTAAATAAGTTTGTTCTGCATCATTTTGTAACACCAGCACTATAAGATTAAAGGAGGAGAAGCTACCAGGTTCTCAAGGATAAGTAAAGATTCAGCAGCACCCAACTCTGTATGTCTTCAACCTTGTCTTGCTAGGGATGAGTAATCTGAAACATCCCTGTAGATTAAAAAAAAAAAAAGAACTCGTTATTCAGAGGCCTTTTTCTTGTGTCACACAGGCGTTTTATCAAGATCTTGCTTTCCATATAGTAAAATTGTATGTCAAACCATTTTTATTGGCCTATCAAAGCGGTTCCCCCCCTCACTTCTTCTTTCTTTGCAGAATGCAATTTTGTTCCGTTTCAATGAAGGATGTGCTGTCTAGGTTTGCTCATATTCTAGCCCAGCGGTTGAAATGATGTTTCTGGTACTTTGGATTTATTCCAGTTTTTCTCCAGTGTTAAATCTTGAAGAAGTAACAGGACACCAACGAGGTACAGATAGTCCTTGAGTTACGACCACAATTGGGCCCAAAATTTCTGTTGCTGGGCAGGACATGTGTTAAGGAAGTTTTGCCCCGTTTTTGCATCTTTTTTTTGCCAACTCATTTGTTAAGTGAGTCACTGCAATTGTTAAGTTAGTGTTCTGACCAAAGCTTCTCAAGACCGTAATTAAGCACATGCTTAGTAAAAACAACTCTTGTTTTATTTCAATGCTGAGATTATTTCCATTCCCAGCTGGTAATGAGTCCCAAACCGTCCCTTCGAGATAAGCATCAACCTTTCTTTCCTTTGAATTGCTGCCAACAACTAGAGTGTCAAATGAATTATAAAAAACCAACCAAAGTACAAAGTCCATACAGAGCTTCAAGGATTAATCTGAACAGAACGAACGACTTTGCTTCCTGCAAAGGTTTCATCACCTTTGCCTGTCCGTTATCCCTTATGGGAGGGGCAATCACCTCCCAGCCTTACTCCCAAGTCGCTCCTTTTGTTTCTGCTGCTCTTGCCTTCTAGCAGTTCGGCATACACGCACATTGGGAACAGGCTCCCCTTGTTCCTCTGCCTTGCTGTTGCCAGACTCCAGAGGCTCCGGAGTCAGCACCCCACTCCCAGATGGTCCTGGCCCCATCTCTGCATCGGATGCACAACCCTTGTCTGAGTCCTCTCCAGACTCCCTGACTGGTCCCCGTTCTTCCCTGCTGTCCGATTCTGCTGCCGTCTGCACAGGCTGCCAGTGAACCACAACAGTTAGCACAGAAGTCTCCAAACTTGGCAACTTCAACTCTGGGAGTTGAAGTCCACAAGTCTTAAAGTTGTCAAGTTTGGGGGCCACTGAGTTAGTAACATGGTTGTTAAAGTGAAACTGGCTTCACTTGTCAGAAGGTTGCAAAAGGGGATCATGTGACCTTGGGACACAGCAACGGTCATAAATATGAGTCCATTGCCCAGCGTCTGAATTTTGATCATACAACCAAGGGGATGCTGCAGTGGTCATAAGTGTGAAAAATGGTGATAAGTCACGTTTTTCCCAGTGCTATTGTAACTTTAAACAGTCACTAAATGAACTTCTACAAGTCAAAGACTACCTGTACTGTAGTTGTGTTTTGAGAACCCCTGTTTGGTAACAATTGTTTTAATTCTTCTCCAGAGCATAAACCTTAAAAATATCTGCTCCATGAATACAGGTAGTTGTCAACTTACCACAGTTCGTGTAGTGACCATTCGCAGTTCAAAAGGCATTGAAAAATGTGACTTATGACCATTTTTCACAATTACGACCTTTGAAGCATCCCATAACAATGTGATCAAAATTCAGTTGCTTGGCAACTGGTTCCTATTTTTGCTATGTCCCAAGGTCATCTAATCCCCTTTTGCGACCTTCTGACAAGCAAAGCCACTGAGAAAGCCAGATTTCCTTAACAACCAATTTACTCACTTATCAAGGGCAGTGATTCATTTAACAACGGGTGTCAAGAAAGGTCGTAAAAGGGGGCAAAACTCACTTCACAGATATCTCCCTCGACAACATAATTTTTTTGGCTCTATTGTGGTCATAACCCGAGGATTCACCTGTGCAAGTATTGAAAAAAAAAGGCCTCACCTTACCATTTTTTCCCCTACTTCCTTTTCTCTTCTCCAGACTTCAGCTCCTAGCAGATAGACTGGTGGACCAGTTTGCAACCTCTGGGCTGATGAGAAGAGAATGGGATAGAGTGAAGCTCCATGCCACTGTTATGAACACGGTCTTTCGGAATGATCCTAGCGGTGAGCCTCCATTAAGATCTCTTGAGAAATGTTAACCGTGGTTTTGATCCCCAAGTTTGCTACGACAGTCCTTAGGTTTATATATATATATATATATATATATATATTTCTTTTCTGAGGTTCTCACGGGTACTTGTATGTGGATCTTTGGTTATTCGGGTTTTCTCCCGCGTAAGATTGGAAGTATCTGGGCAACGTTTCGATGAAGTCTCATTCATCATCTTCAGGCTTGGTCTTCAGCTCTGTGCTTCTCAGAGTGATGTGAGCTTGCAGCTGCCTCTTCCTTTTAACTGCTCCTGGGGGTGTGACTTGATTGGCTGGGGGCTTGGCTGTGTTCTGATTGGATGGGGGGGTGTTCTCATTGGTTGGGGATTTGGCTGTGTTCTGATTGGTTGGGGGGTTGGCTGTGTTCTGATTGGCTGGAGGTGTGTTCTGTTCAGGTGGGGGCTTGATTGTGCTCAGGTTAGTCTTAGTTGCTGGAAGGTTTGAGCTGGTGAGCTGTGATCTTGCTGTTTGGCTTCGAGTTCGTGGTCGTGCTGCATCTTCATGGTGGGGGTCAGTTCGCTTCATGTATGGCTCAGAGGGGTTTGAGGTGGGTAGTGATGCAGCTGCAGTGCAGCTTCTGGTCCGTGGTCGTGTTTCATCTTCTGTGTGGGTGTGAGTCTGCTTTCTACGTGGAAGTGTGGTGGTGGCATCTTGTGTGGCTATCAGGGGTGTGGGTCTGGTGTCACTCTTCATGTTAGGTACGCGTCTGTTCATGAGGGCGGGTTTCCAAATGGCTGGTAGGCGGGAGGCATCATCTCGTTTATTCATGCTGTGTGGGCGTTTTTCTATCTCTATGGCTTCTCTGATGATTCTGCTGCTGAAGTGTTCGGTTTTGGCGATAGTTCTGGTATTTTTAAAGTCAATCTCATGTCCTGTGGCTTTGAGGTGTTGGACCAGGGAAGAGGTCGGTTCTTCCTTTTTGATTGAGTTCTTATGTTCTTCAATGCGTGCACCTATTCTTCTGTTAGTCTGTCCAATGTATGTGGTGGGGCAGGCAGTGCAAGGGATTTCGTATACTCCTTGATTTTCTAACTCGATTCTGTCCTTAGGGTTTCTTAGGATGGTGGATATCTTTCTGTTTGTGCAGAAGGCTGTCTTAATGTTGTGTTTTTGGAGGATCTTGCTGATTTTGTCCGTAGTGCCTTTTATATATGGGAGGAGGGCTTTGCCATTCTCTTGTTCTTTGTCTTGGATTTTGGCTGGGGTTTCTTTTTGGATTAGGTGGGTGATCTTCTTTCTTTGGAATCCATTGGCTGTCAGCACGCCGGTGAGAGTGTGTAGTTCGGTCTCTAGGTGTTGTTCATCGGCTAAGCATTTTGTTCTGGAGATGAGTGTTTCAGCTACGGAATTGATCTGTGCTGGGTGGTGGTGTGAGAGTGCGTGTAGATAGCGGTTTGTATGTGTTTTCTTCTGGAAGATGGTGTGTCCTAGGGAGCCATTGGATTTTTTGTATACCAAGACATCTAGGAAGGGAAGTTGGTTGTTAGCTTCTGTTTCCATGGTGAATTGTATTTTGGGGTGTTGGCTGTTGAGGTGTGTGAGGAAGTTGTTCAGTTTTTCTTTCCCGTGTGGCCAGATTATGAAGGTGTCATCTACGTATCTGAGCCAGAGTTTGGGTTTGTGATCATATTTTTCTAGAGCTTGTGTTTCAAAGTGTTCCATGTAGAGGTTAGCGATGACAGGTGAGAGGGGTGATCCCATGGGTGCTCCTTCTATTTGTTTGTATTTTTGTCCATTGTAGGTGAAGTATGTATTAGATAGGCAGTGGTTGGTCAGATCTAGGATGTGCTTGGGGGGGTTGTATTTGTTTTGGATGGCTGTCAAGGCTTCTTTTATTGGCACTTGGGTGAAGAGGGATATGACATCGAAGCTCACAAGTAGGTCACTGGGTTGTAAGTTTTGTTTCTTTATGATCTCGATGAACTGGAATGAGTTTCTTACGTGTGAGTTGATGGATTCTGCATAGGGCTGTAGTTGTTTGGCGAGAAATTTGGCTAGGTTTTGTAGAGGTGAGCCTATGGAGCTGACTATTGGTCTGAGTGGGGTTCCTTCTTTGTGTATCTTGGGGAGACCATAAAGTTTAGGGCATCTGGATGATTTCTCTCTGGGTATGATTCTTTGCTGGATTTCTTCACTGATGGGGGAGGCTTTTATTTTGGATCTGGTGGTTTTTTCTAGGTAGGTGGTGGGGTCTGTCCTCAGGGGTTTGTATGTGGGGTCTTGGAGTAGGTTGGTTAACTTGGATTGGTAGTCAGATGTGTTCATAACCACTGTCGCGTTGCCCTTGTCTGCTGGTAGGATTATTATGCTGGTGTCTTCTTTCAGGTTAAGTAGTGCAGTTTGTTCTTCTTTGGATAAGTTGCTTTTGGGTGGTTTGCTAGTGCAGAGGATGTTGGTGATTTCGAGTCTGATTCTATTAGCATCATCAGGGTTGGTTTTGGTCAGGCTGGTTTCAACTCCGCATATGATGGCTTCTGTGGGGATGTGTTTGGGAGCGACAGCAAAGTTGAATCCTTTAGAAAGGACCTTGGTTTCGGCTTCGGTGAGGATCTTGTCTGAGATGTTGTGCACTGTTTGTTTCATGTGTGGCTGTGAGGGGGGAGGAGTTGGTTTCTGGCGTTGTTGTAGTTTTCTGAGTTTGTTGGTGTGTGTGTCTGTCTTGAGGGTGGTCTGTGTTTCAGCTCTCCAGACAGCGAGCTGTTTGGATTTGTCCCAAAGTAAGGGGTGAATCTTGTTGCTGAGTCTGAGGTGAAGTGTGAGGAGATCTTTGTTGATTTGGTCTAGGAGAAATCTTTTTGTGTGAAGTTCATTTCTAATCAGGGCTAATTCTGTTCTTTTTAGGATGCGTTTGGTGGCTGCTGTGTTGGTGTGGAATTTCAATTGGAAGCTTGTGGGAATTAAATTTTGATCTCGGCAGTTGCATAGGAATGCGAGGTCACATAAAATGGAAGCTCTTTGGACTTCAAGTTTTTCATAAGTCCTGGTCAGATGGTGGGTTTCCTCCCCGTAGAGGTGCAATATTTCTTTTCTGAGGTTCTCGCGGGTACTTGTATGTGGATCTTTGGTTATTCGGGTTTTCTCCCGCGTAAGATTGGAAGTATCTGGGCAACGTTTCGATGAAGTCTCATTCATCATCTTCAGGCTTGGTCTTCAGCTCTGTGCTTCTCAGAGTGATGTGAGCTTGCAGCTGCCTCTTCCTTTTAACTGCTCCTGGGGGTGTGACTTGATTGGCTGGGGGCTTGGCTGTGTTCTGATTGGATGGGGGGGTGTTCTCATTGGTTGGGGGTTTGGCTGTGTTCTGATTGGTTGGGGGGTTGGCTGTGTTCTGATTGGCTGGAGGTGTGTTCTGTTCAGGTGGGGGCTTGATTGTGCTCAGGTTAGTCTTAGTTGCTGGAAGGTTTGAGCTGGTGAGCTGTGATCTTGCTGTTTGGCTTCGAGTTCGTGGTCGTGCTGCATCTTCATGGTGGGGGTCAGTTCGCTTCATGTATGGCTCAGAGGGGTTTGAGGTGGGTAGTGATGCAGCTGCAGTGCAGCTTCTGGTCCGTGGTCGTGTTTCATCTTCTGTGTGGGTGTGAGTCTGCTTTCTACGTGGAAGTGTGGTGGCGGCATCTTGTGTGGCTATCAGGGGTGTGGGTCTGGTGTCACTCTTCATGTTAGGTACGCGTCTGTTCATGAGGGCGGGTTTCCAAATGGCTGGTAGGCGGGAGGCATCATCTCGTTTATTCATGCTGTGTGGGCGTTTTTCTATCTCTATGGCTTCTCTGATGATTCTGCTGCTGAAGTGTTCGGTTTTGGCGATAGTTCTGGTATTTTTAAAGTCAATCTCATGTCCTGTGGCTTTGAGGTGTTGGACCAGGGAAGAGGTCGGTTCTTCCTTTTTGATTGAGTTCTTATGTTCTTCAATGCGTGCACCTATTCTTCTGTTAGTCTGTCCAATGTATGTGGTGGGGCAGGCAGTGCAAGGGATTTCGTATACTCCTTGATTTTCTAACTCGATTCTGTCCTTAGGGTTTCTTAGGATGGTGGATATCTTTCTGTTTGTGCAGAAGGCTGTCTTAATGTTGTGTTTTTGGAGGATCTTGCTGATTTTGTCCGTAGTGCCTTTTATATATGGGAGGAGGGCTTTGCCATTCTCTTGTTCTTTGTCTTGGATTTTGGCTGGGGTTTCTTTTTGGATTAGGTGGGTGATCTTCTTTCTTTGGAATCCATTGGCTGTCAGCACGCCGGTGAGAGTGTGTAGTTCGGTCTCTAGGTGTTGTTCATCGGCTAAGCATTTTGTTCTGGAGATGAGTGTTTCAGCTACGGAATTGATCTGTGCTGGGTGGTGGTGTGAGAGTGCGTGTAGATAGCGGTTTGTATGTGTTTTCTTCTGGAAGATGGTGTGTCCTAGGGAGCCATTGGATTTTTTGTATACCAAGACATCTAGGAAGGGAAGTTGGTTGTTAGCTTCTGTTTCCATGGTGAATTGTATTTTGGGGTGTTGGCTGTTGAGGTGTGTGAGGAAGTTGTTCAGTTTTTCTTTCCCGTGTGGCCAGATTATGAAGGTGTCATCTACGTATCTGAGCCAGAGTTTGGGTTTGTGATCATATTTTTCTAGAGCTTGTGTTTCAAAGTGTTCCATGTAGAGGTTAGCGATGACAGGTGAGAGGGGTGATCCCATGGGTGCTCCTTCTATTTGTTTGTATTTTTGTCCATTGTAGGTGAAGTATGTATTAGATAGGCAGTGGTTGGTCAGATCTAGGATGTGCTTGGGGGGGTTGTATTTGTTTTGGATGGCTGTCAAGGCTTCTTTTATTGGCACTTGGGTGAAGAGGGATATGACATCGAAGCTCACAAGTAGGTCACTGGGTTGTAAGTTTTGTTTCTTTATGATCTCGATGAACTGGAATGAGTTTCTTACGTGTGAGTTGATGGATTCTGCATAGGGCTGTAGTTGTTTGGCGAGAAATTTGGCTAGGTTTTGTAGAGGTGAGCCTATGGAGCTGACTATTGGTCTGAGTGGGGTTCCTTCTTTGTGTATCTTGGGGAGACCATAAAGTTTAGGGCATCTGGATGATTTCTCTCTGGGTATGATTCTTTGCTGGGTTTCTTCACTGATGGGGGAGGCTTTTATTTTGGATCTGGTGGTTTTTTCTAGGTAGGTGGTGGGGTCTGTCCTCAGGGGTTTGTATGTGGGGTCTTGGAGTAGGTTGGTTAACTTGGATTGGTAGTCAGATGTGTTCATAACCACTGTCGCGTTGCCCTTGTCTGCTGGTAGGATTATTATGCTGGTGTCTTCTTTCAGGTTAAGTAGTGCAGTTTGTTCTTCTTTGGATAAGTTGCTTTTGGGTGGTTTGCTAGTGCAGAGGATGTTGGTGATTTCGAGTCTGATTCTATTAGCATCATCAGGGTTGGTTTTGGTCAGGCTGGTTTCAACTCCGCATATGATGGCTTCTGTGGGGATGTGTTTGGGAGCGACAGCAAAGTTGAATCCTTTAGAAAGGACCTTGGTTTCGGCTTCGGTGAGGATCTTGTCTGAGATGTTGTGCACTGTTTGTTTCATGTGTGGCTGTGAGGGGGGAGGAGTTGGTTTCTGGCGTTGTTGTAGTTTTCTGAGTTTGTTGGTGTGTGTGTCTGTCTTGAGGGTGGTCTGTGTTTCAGCTCTCCAGACAGCGAGCTGTTTGGATTTGTCCCAAAGTAAGGGGTGAATCTTGTTGCTGAGTCTGAGGTGAAGTGTGAGGAGATCTTTGTTGATTTGGTCTAGGAGAAATCTTTTTGTGTGAAGTTCATTTCTAATCAGGGCTAATTCTGTTCTTTTTAGGATGCGTTTGGTGGCTGCTGTGTTGGTGTGGAATTTCAATTGGAAGCTTGTGGGAATTAAATTTTGATCTCGGCAGTTGCATAGGAATGCGAGGTCACATAAAATGGAAGCTCTTTGGACTTCAAGTTTTTCATAAGTCCTGGTCAGATGGTGGGTTTCCTCCCCGTAGAGGTGCAATATTTCTTTTCTGAGGTTCTCGCGGGTACTTGTATGTGGATCTTTGGTTATTCGGGTTTTCTCCCGCGTAAGATTGGAAGTATCTGGGCAACGTTTCGATGAAGTCTCATTCATCATCTTCAGGCTTGGTCTTCAGCTCTGTGCTTCTCAGAGTGATGTGAGCTTGCAGCTGCCTCTTCCTTTTAACTGCTCCTGGGGGTGTGACTTGATTGGCTGGGGGCTTGGCTGTGTTCTGATTGGATGGGGGGGTGTTCTCATTGGTTGGGGGTTTGGCTGTGTTCTGATTGGTTGGGGGGTTGGCTGTGTTCTGATTGGCTGGAGGTGTGTTCTGTTCAGGTGGGGGCTTGATTGTGCTCAGGTTAGTCTTAGTTGCTGGAAGGTTTGAGCTGGTGAGCTGTGATCTTGCTGTTTGGCTTCGAGTTCGTGGTCGTGCTGCATCTTCATGGTGGGGGTCAGTTCGCTTCATGTATGGCTCAGAGGGGTTTGAGGTGGGTAGTGATGCAGCTGCAGTGCAGCTTCTGGTCCGTGGTCGTGTTTCATCTTCTGTGTGGGTGTGAGTCTGCTTTCTACGTGGAAGTGTGGTGGTGGCATCTTGTGTGGCTATCAGGGGTGTGGGTCTGGTGTCACTCTTCATGTTAGGTACGCGTCTGTTCATGAGGGCGGGTTTCCAAATGGCTGGTAGGCGGGAGGCATCATCTCGTTTATTCATGCTGTGTGGGCGTTTTTCTATCTCTATGGCTTCTCTGATGATTCTGCTGCTGAAGTGTTCGGTTTTGGCGATAGTTCTGGTATTTTTAAAGTCAATCTCATGTCCTGTGGCTTTGAGGTGTTGGACCAGGGAAGAGGTCGGTTCTTCCTTTTTGATTGAGTTCTTATGTTCTTCAATGCGTGCACCTATTCTTCTGTTAGTCTGTCCAATGTATGTGGTGGGGCAGGCAGTGCAAGGGATTTCGTATACTCCTTGATTTTCTAACTCGATTCTGTCCTTAGGGTTTCTTAGGATGGTGGATATCTTTCTGTTTGTGCAGAAGGCTGTCTTAATGTTGTGTTTTTGGAGGATCTTGCTGATTTTGTCCGTAGTGCCTTTTATATATGGGAGGAGGGCTTTGCCATTCTCTTGTTCTTTGTCTTGGATTTTGGCTGGGGTTTCTTTTTGGATTAGGTGGGTGATCTTCTTTCTTTGGAATCCATTGGCTGTCAGCACGCCGGTGAGAGTGTGTAGTTCGGTCTCTAGGTGTTGTTCATCGGCTAAGCATTTTGTTCTGGAGATGAGTGTTTCAGCTACGGAATTGATCTGTGCTGGGTGGTGGTGTGAGAGTGCGTGTAGATAGCGGTTTGTATGTGTTTTCTTCTGGAAGATGGTGTGTCCTAGGGAGCCATTGGATTTTTTGTATACCAAGACATCTAGGAAGGGAAGTTGGTTGTTAGCTTCTGTTTCCATGGTGAATTGTATTTTGGGGTGTTGGCTGTTGAGGTGTGTGAGGAAGTTGTTCAGTTTTTCTTTCCCGTGTGGCCAGATTATGAAGGTGTCATCTACGTATCTGAGCCAGAGTTTGGGTTTGTGATCATATTTTTCTAGAGCTTGTGTTTCAAAGTGTTCCATGTAGAGGTTAGCGATGACAGGTGAGAGGGGTGATCCCATGGGTGCTCCTTCTATTTGTTTGTATTTTTGTCCATTGTAGGTGAAGTATGTATTAGATAGGCAGTGGTTGGTCAGATCTAGGATGTGCTTGGGGGGGTTGTATTTGTTTTGGATGGCTGTCAAGGCTTCTTTTATTGGCACTTGGGTGAAGAGGGATATGACATCGAAGCTCACAAGTAGGTCACTGGGTTGTAAGTTTTGTTTCTTTATGATCTCGATGAACTGGAATGAGTTTCTTACGTGTGAGTTGATGGATTCTGCATAGGGCTGTAGTTGTTTGGCGAGAAATTTGGCTAGGTTTTGTAGAGGTGAGCCTATGGAGCTGACTATTGGTCTGAGTGGGGTTCCTTCTTTGTGTATCTTGGGGAGACCATAAAGTTTAGGGCATCTGGATGATTTCTCTCTGGGTATGATTCTTTGCTGGATTTCTTCACTGATGGGGGAGGCTTTTATTTTGGATCTGGTGGTTTTTTCTAGGTAGGTGGTGGGGTCTGTCCTCAGGGGTTTGTATGTGGGGTCTTGGAGTAGGTTGGTTAACTTGGATTGGTAGTCAGATGTGTTCATAACCACTGTCGCGTTGCCCTTGTCTGCTGGTAGGATTATTATGCTGGTGTCTTCTTTCAGGTTAAGTAGTGCAGTTTGTTCTTCTTTGGATAAGTTGCTTTTGGGTGGTTTGCTAGTGCAGAGGATGTTGGTGATTTCGAGTCTGATTCTATTAGCATCATCAGGGTTGGTTTTGGTCAGGCTGGTTTCAACTCCGCATATGATGGCTTCTGTGGGGATGTGTTTGGGAGCGACAGCAAAGTTGAATCCTTTAGAAAGGACCTTGGTTTCGGCTTCGGTGAGGATCTTGTCTGAGATGTTGTGCACTGTTTGTTTCATGTGTGGCTGTGAGGGGGGAGGAGTTGGTTTCTGGCGTTGTTGTAGTTTTCTGAGTTTGTTGGTGTGTGTGTCTGTCTTGAGGGTGGTCTGTGTTTCAGCTCTCCAGACAGCGAGCTGTTTGGATTTGTCCCAAAGTAAGGGGTGAATCTTGTTGCTGAGTCTGAGGTGAAGTGTGAGGAGATCTTTGTTGATTTGGTCTAGGAGAAATCTTTTTGTGTGAAGTTCATTTCTAATCAGGGCTAATTCTGTTCTTTTTAGGATGCGTTTGGTGGCTGCTGTGTTGGTGTGGAATTTCAATTGGAAGCTTGTGGGAATTAAATTTTGATCTCGGCAGTTGCATAGGAATGCGAGGTCACATAAAATGGAAGCTCTTTGGACTTCAAGTTTTTCATAAGTCCTGGTCAGATGGTGGGTTTCCTCCCCGTAGAGGTGCAATATTTCTTTTCTGAGGTTCTCGCGGGTACTTGTATGTGGATCTTTGGTTATTCGGGTTTTCTCCCGCGTAAGATTGGAAGTATCTGGGCAACGTTTCGATGAAGTCTCATTCATCATCTTCAGGCTTGGTCTTCAGCTCTGTGCTTCTCAGAGTGATGTGAGCTTGCAGCTGCCTCTTCCTTTTAACTGCTCCTGGGGGTGTGACTTGATTGGCTGGGGGCTTGGCTGTGTTCTGATTGGATGGGGGGGTGTTCTCATTGGTTGGGGGTTTGGCTGTGTTCTGATTGGTTGGGGGGTTGGCTGTGTTCTGATTGGCTGGAGGTGTGTTCTGTTCAGGTGGGGGCTTGATTGTGCTCAGGTTAGTCTTAGTTGCTGGAAGGTTTGAGCTGGTGAGCTGTGATCTTGCTGTTTGGCTTCGAGTTCGTGGTCGTGCTGCATCTTCATGGTGGGGGTCAGTTCGCTTCATGTATGGCTCAGAGGGGTTTGAGGTGGGTAGTGATGCAGCTGCAGTGCAGCTTCTGGTCCGTGGTCGTGTTTCATCTTCTGTGTGGGTGTGAGTCTGCTTTCTACGTGGAAGTGTGGTGGCGGCATCTTGTGTGGCTATCAGGGGTGTGGGTCTGGTGTCACTCTTCATGTTAGGTACGCGTCTGTTCATGAGGGCGGGTTTCCAAATGGCTGGTAGGCGGGAGGCATCATCTCGTTTATTCATGCTGTGTGGGCGTTTTTCTATCTCTATGGCTTCTCTGATGATTCTGCTGCTGAAGTGTTCGGTTTTGGCGATAGTTCTGGTATTTTTAAAGTCAATCTCATGTCCTGTGGCTTTGAGGTGTTGGACCAGGGAAGAGGTCGGTTCTTCCTTTTTGATTGAGTTCTTATGTTCTTCAATGCGTGCACCTATTCTTCTGTTAGTCTGTCCAATGTATGTGGTGGGGCAGGCAGTGCAAGGGATTTCGTATACTCCTTGATTTTCTAACTCGATTCTGTCCTTAGGGTTTCTTAGGATGGTGGATATCTTTCTGTTTGTGCAGAAGGCTGTCTTAATGTTGTGTTTTTGGAGGATCTTGCTGATTTTGTCCGTAGTGCCTTTTATATATGGGAGGAGGGCTTTGCCATTCTCTTGTTCTTTGTCTTGGATTTTGGCTGGGGTTTCTTTTTGGATTAGGTGGGTGATCTTCTTTCTTTGGAATCCATTGGCTGTCAGCACGCCGGTGAGAGTGTGTAGTTCGGTCTCTAGGTGTTGTTCATCGGCTAAGCATTTTGTTCTGGAGATGAGTGTTTCAGCTACGGAATTGATCTGTGCTGGGTGGTGGTGTGAGAGTGCGTGTAGATAGCGGTTTGTATGTGTTTTCTTCTGGAAGATGGTGTGTCCTAGGGAGCCATTGGATTTTTTGTATACCAAGACATCTAGGAAGGGAAGTTGGTTGTTAGCTTCTGTTTCCATGGTGAATTGTATTTTGGGGTGTTGGCTGTTGAGGTGTGTGAGGAAGTTGTTCAGTTTTTCTTTCCCGTGTGGCCAGATTATGAAGGTGTCATCTACGTATCTGAGCCAGAGTTTGGGTTTGTGATCATATTTTTCTAGAGCTTGTGTTTCAAAGTGTTCCATGTAGAGGTTAGCGATGACAGGTGAGAGGGGTGATCCCATGGGTGCTCCTTCTATTTGTTTGTATTTTTGTCCATTGTAGGTGAAGTATGTATTAGATAGGCAGTGGTTGGTCAGATCTAGGATGTGCTTGGGGGGGTTGTATTTGTTTTGGATGGCTGTCAAGGCTTCTTTTATTGGCACTTGGGTGAAGAGGGATATGACATCGAAGCTCACAAGTAGGTCACTGGGTTGTAAGTTTTGTTTCTTTATGATCTCGATGAACTGGAATGAGTTTCTTACGTGTGAGTTGATGGATTCTGCATAGGGCTGTAGTTGTTTGGCGAGAAATTTGGCTAGGTTTTGTAGAGGTGAGCCTATGGAGCTGACTATTGGTCTGAGTGGGGTTCCTTCTTTGTGTATCTTGGGGAGACCATAAAGTTTAGGGCATCTGGATGATTTCTCTCTGGGTATGATTCTTTGCTGGATTTCTTCACTGATGGGGGAGGCTTTTATTTTGGATCTGGTGGTTTTTTCTAGGTAGGTGGTGGGGTCTGTCCTCAGGGGTTTGTATGTGGGGTCTTGGAGTAGGTTGGTTAACTTGGATTGGTAGTCAGATGTGTTCATAACCACTGTCGCGTTGCCCTTGTCTGCTGGTAGGATTATTATGCTGGTGTCTTCTTTCAGGTTAAGTAGTGCAGTTTGTTCTTCTTTGGATAAGTTGCTTTTGGGTGGTTTGCTAGTGCAGAGGATGTTGGTGATTTCGAGTCTGATTCTATTAGCATCATCAGGGTTGGTTTTGGTCAGGCTGGTTTCAACTCCGCATATGATGGCTTCTGTGGGGATGTGTTTGGGAGCGACAGCAAAGTTGAATCCTTTAGAAAGGACCTTGGTTTCGGCTTCGGTGAGGATCTTGTCTGAGATGTTGTGCACTGTTTGTTTCATGTGTGGCTGTGAGGGGGGAGGAGTTGGTTTCTGGCGTTGTTGTAGTTTTCTGAGTTTGTTGGTGTGTGTGTCTGTCTTGAGGGTGGTCTGTGTTTCAGCTCTCCAGACAGCGAGCTGTTTGGATTTGTCCCAAAGTAAGGGGTGAATCTTGTTGCTGAGTCTGAGGTGAAGTGTGAGGAGATCTTTGTTGATTTGGTCTAGGAGAAATCTTTTTGTGTGAAGTTCATTTCTAATCAGGGCTAATTCTGTTCTTTTTAGGATGCGTTTGGTGGCTGCTGTGTTGGTGTGGAATTTCAATTGGAAGCTTGTGGGAATTAAATTTTGATCTCGGCAGTTGCATAGGAATGCGAGGTCACATAAAATGGAAGCTCTTTGGACTTCAAGTTTTTCATAAGTCCTGGTCAGATGGTGGGTTTCCTCCCCGTAGAGGTGCAATATTTCTTTTCTGAGGTTCTCGCGGGTACTTGTATGTGGATCTTTGGTTATTCGGGTTTTCTCCCGCGTAAGATTGGAAGTATCTGGGCAACGTTTCGATGAAGTCTCATTCATCATCTTCAGGCTTGGTCTTCAGCTCTGTGCTTCTCAGAGTGATGTGAGCTTGCAGCTGCCTCTTCCTTTTAACTGCTCCTGGGGGTGTGACTTGATTGGCTGGGGGCTTGGCTGTGTTCTGATTGGATGGGGGGGTGTTCTCATTGGTTGGGGGTTTGGCTGTGTTCTGATTGGTTGGGGGGTTGGCTGTGTTCTGATTGGCTGGAGGTGTGTTCTGTTCAGGTGGGGGCTTGATTGTGCTCAGGTTAGTCTTAGTTGCTGGAAGGTTTGAGCTGGTGAGCTGTGATCTTGCTGTTTGGCTTCGAGTTCGTGGTCGTGCTGCATCTTCATGGTGGGGGTCAGTTCGCTTCATGTATGGCTCAGAGGGGTTTGAGGTGGGTAGTGATGCAGCTGCAGTGCAGCTTCTGGTCCGTGGTCGTGTTTCATCTTCTGTGTGGGTGTGAGTCTGCTTTCTACGTGGAAGTGTGGTGGTGGCATCTTGTGTGGCTATCAGGGGTGTGGGTCTGGTGTCACTCTTCATGTTAGGTACGCGTCTGTTCATGAGGGCGGGTTTCCAAATGGCTGGTAGGCGGGAGGCATCATCTCGTTTATTCATGCTGTGTGGGCGTTTTTCTATCTCTATGGCTTCTCTGATGATTCTGCTGCTGAAGTGTTCGGTTTTGGCGATAGTTCTGGTATTTTTAAAGTCAATCTCATGTCCTGTGGCTTTGAGGTGTTGGACCAGGGAAGAGGTCGGTTCTTCCTTTTTGATTGAGTTCTTATGTTCTTCAATGCGTGCACCTATTCTTCTGTTAGTCTGTCCAATGTATGTGGTGGGGCAGGCAGTGCAAGGGATTTCGTATACTCCTTGATTTTCTAACTCGATTCTGTCCTTAGGGTTTCTTAGGATGGTGGATATCTTTCTGTTTGTGCAGAAGGCTGTCTTAATGTTGTGTTTTTGGAGGATCTTGCTGATTTTGTCCGTAGTGCCTTTTATATATGGGAGGAGGGCTTTGCCATTCTCTTGTTCTTTGTCTTGGATTTTGGCTGGGGTTTCTTTTTGGATTAGGTGGGTGATCTTCTTTCTTTGGAATCCATTGGCTGTCAGCACGCCGGTGAGAGTGTGTAGTTCGGTCTCTAGGTGTTGTTCATCGGCTAAGCATTTTGTTCTGGAGATGAGTGTTTCAGCTACGGAATTGATCTGTGCTGGGTGGTGGTGTGAGAGTGCGTGTAGATAGCGGTTTGTATGTGTTTTCTTCTGGAAGATGGTGTGTCCTAGGGAGCCATTGGATTTTTTGTATACCAAGACATCTAGGAAGGGAAGTTGGTTGTTAGCTTCTGTTTCCATGGCCACACGGGAAAGAAAAACTGAACAACTTCCTCACACACCTCAACAGCCAACACCCCAAAATACAATTCACCATGGAAACAGAAGCTAACAACCAACTTCCCTTCCTAGATGTCTTGGTATACAAAAAATCCAATGGCTCCCTAGGACACACCATCTTCCAGAAGAAAACACATACAAACCGCTATCTACACGCACTCTCACACCACCACCCAGCACAGATCAATTCCGTAGCTGAAACACTCATCTCCAGAACAAAATGCTTAGCCGATGAACAACACCTAGAGACCGAACTACACACTCTCACCGGCGTGCTGACAGCCAATGGATTCCAAAGAAAGAAGATCACCCACCTAATCCAAAAAGAAACCCCAGCCAAAATCCAAGACAAAGAACAAGAGAATGGCAAAGCCCTCCTCCCATATATAAAAGGCACTACGGACAAAATCAGCAAGATCCTCCAAAAACACAACATTAAGACAGCCTTCTGCACAAACAGAAAGATATCCACCATCCTAAGAAACCCTAAGGACAGAATCGAGTTAGAAAATCAAGGAGTATACGAAATCCCTTGCACTGCCTGCCCCACCACATACATTGGACAGACTAACAGAAGAATAGGTGCACGCATTGAAGAACATAAGAACTCAATCAAAAAGGAAGAACCGACCTCTTCCCTGGTCCAACACCTCAAAGCCACAGGACATGAGATTGACTTTAAAAATACCAGAACTATCGCCAAAACCGAACACTTCAGCAGCAGAATCATCAGAGAAGCCATAGAGATAGAAAAACGCCCACACAGCATGAATAAACGAGATGATGCCTCCCGCCTACCAGCCATTTGGAAACCCGCCCTCATGAACAGACGCGTACCTAACATGAAGAGTGACACCAGACCCACACCCCTGATAGCCACACAAGATGCCGCCACCACACTTCCACGTAGAAAGCAGACTCACACCCACACAGAAGATGAAACACGACCACGGACCAGAAGCTGCACTGCAGCTGCATCACTACCCACCTCAAACCCCTCTGAGCCATACATGAAGCGAACTGACCCCCACCATGAAGATGCAGCACGACCACGAACTCGAAGCCAAACAGCAAGATCACAGCTCACCAGCTCAAACCTTCCAGCAACTAAGACTAACCTGAGCACAATCAAGCCCCCACCTGAACAGAACACACCTCCAGCCAATCAGAACACAGCCAACCCCCCAACCAATCAGAACACAGCCAAACCCCCAACCAATGAGAACACCCCCCCATCCAATCAGAACACAGCCAAGCCCCCAGCCAATCAAGTCACACCCCCAGGAGCAGTTAAAAGGAAGAGGCAGCTGCAAGCTCACATCACTCTGAGAAGCACAGAGCTGAAGACCAAGCCTGAAGATGATGAATGAGACTTCATCGAAACGTTGCCCAGATACTTCCAATCTTACGCGGGAGAAAACCCGAATAACCAAAGATCCACATACAAGTACCCGCGAGAACCTCAGAAAAGAAATATTGCACCTCTACGGGGAGGAAACCCACCATCTGACCAGGACTTATGAAAAACTTGAAGTCCAAAGAGCTTCCATTTTATGTGACCTCGCATTCCTATGCAACTGCCGAGATCAAAATTTAATTCCCACAAGCTTCCAATTGAAATTCCACACCAACACAGCAGCCACCAAACGCATCCTAAAAAGAACAGAATTAGCCCTGATTAGAAATGAACTTCACACAAAAAGATTTCTCCTAGACCAAATCAACAAAGATCTCCTCACACTTCACCTCAGACTCAGCAACAAGATTCACCCCTTACTTTGGGACAAATCCAAACAGCTCGCTGTCTGGAGAGCTGAAACACAGACCACCCTCAAGACAGACACACACACCAACAAACTCAGAAAACTACAACAACGCCAGAAACCAACTCCTCCCCCCTCACAGCCACACATGAAACAAACAGTGCACAACATCTCAGACAAGATCCTCACCGAAGCCGAAACCAAGGTCCTTTCTAAAGGATTCAACTTTGCTGTCGCTCCCAAACACATCCCCACAGAAGCCATCATATGCGGAGTTGAAACCAGCCTGACCAAAACCAACCCTGATGATGCTAATAGAATCAGACTCGAAATCACCAACATCCTCTGCACTAGCAAACCACCCAAAAGCAACTTATCCAAAGAAGAACAAACTGCACTACTTAACCTGAAAGAAGACACCAGCATAATAATCCTACCAGCAGACAAGGGCAACGCGACAGTGGTTATGAACACATCTGACTACCAATCCAAGTTAACCAACCTACTCCAAGACCCCACATACAAACCCCTGAGGACAGACCCCACCACCTACCTAGAAAAAACCACCAGATCCAAAATAAAAGCCTCCCCCATCAGTGAAGAAATCCAGCAAAGAATCATACCCAGAGAGAAATCATCCAGATGCCCTAAACTTTATGGTCTCCCCAAGATACACAAAGAAGGAACCCCACTCAGACCAATAGTCAGCTCCATAGGCTCACCTCTACAAAACCTAGCCAAATTTCTCGCCAAACAACTACAGCCCTATGCAGAATCCATCAACTCACACGTAAGAAACTCATTCCAGTTCATCGAGATCATAAAGAAACAAAACTTACAACCCAGTGACCTACTTGTGAGCTTCGATGTCATATCCCTCTTCACCCAAGTGCCAATAAAAGAAGCCTTGACAGCCATCCAAAACAAATACAACCCCCCCAAGCACATCCTAGATCTGACCAACCACTGCCTATCTAATACATACTTCACCTACAATGGACAAAAATACAAACAAATAGAAGGAGCACCCATGGGATCACCCCTCTCACCTGTCATCGCTAACCTCTACATGGAACACTTTGAAACACAAGCTCTAGAAAAATATGATCACAAACCCAAACTCTGGCTCAGATACGTAGATGACACCTTCATAATCTGGCCACACGGGAAAGAAAAACTGAACAACTTCCTCACACACCTCAACAGCCAACACCCCAAAATACAATTCACCATGGAAACAGAAGCTAACAACCAACTTCCCTTCCTAGATGTCTTGGTATACAAAAAATCCAATGGCTCCCTAGGACACACCATCTTCCAGAAGAAAACACATACAAACCGCTATCTACACGCACTCTCACACCACCACCCAGCACAGATCAATTCCGTAGCTGAAACACTCATCTCCAGAACAAAATGCTTAGCCGATGAACAACACCTAGAGACCGAACTACACACTCTCACCGGCGTGCTGACAGCCAATGGATTCCAAAGAAAGAAGATCACCCACCTAATCCAAAAAGAAACCCCAGCCAAAATCCAAGACAAAGAACAAGAGAATGGCAAAGCCCTCCTCCCATATATAAAAGGCACTACGGACAAAATCAGCAAGATCCTCCAAAAACACAACATTAAGACAGCCTTCTGCACAAACAGAAAGATATCCACCATCCTAAGAAACCCTAAGGACAGAATCGAGTTAGAAAATCAAGGAGTATACGAAATCCCTTGCACTGCCTGCCCCACCACATACATTGGACAGACTAACAGAAGAATAGGTGCACGCATTGAAGAACATAAGAACTCAATCAAAAAGGAAGAACCGACCTCTTCCCTGGTCCAACACCTCAAAGCCACAGGACATGAGATTGACTTTAAAAATACCAGAACTATCGCCAAAACCGAACACTTCAGCAGCAGAATCATCAGAGAAGCCATAGAGATAGAAAAACGCCCACACAGCATGAATAAACGAGATGATGCCTCCCGCCTACCAGCCATTTGGAAACCCGCCCTCATGAACAGACGCGTACCTAACATGAAGAGTGACACCAGACCCACACCCCTGATAGCCACACAAGATGCCACCACCACACTTCCACGTAGAAAGCAGACTCACACCCACACAGAAGATGAAACACGACCACGGACCAGAAGCTGCACTGCAGCTGCATCACTACCCACCTCAAACCCCTCTGAGCCATACATGAAGCGAACTGACCCCCACCATGAAGATGCAGCACGACCACGAACTCGAAGCCAAACAGCAAGATCACAGCTCACCAGCTCAAACCTTCCAGCAACTAAGACTAACCTGAGCACAATCAAGCCCCCACCTGAACAGAACACACCTCCAGCCAATCAGAACACAGCCAACCCCCCAACCAATCAGAACACAGCCAAACCCCCAACCAATGAGAACACCCCCCCATCCAATCAGAACACAGCCAAGCCCCCAGCCAATCAAGTCACACCCCCAGGAGCAGTTAAAAGGAAGAGGCAGCTGCAAGCTCACATCACTCTGAGAAGCACAGAGCTGAAGACCAAGCCTGAAGATGATGAATGAGACTTCATCGAAACGTTGCCCAGATACTTCCAATCTTACGCGGGAGAAAACCCGAATAACCAAAGATCCATATATATATATATATATATATATATATATATATATATATATACACATATATATACACATACACATACACATAATACACATACACATACACACACACACACACACACACACACACAGATATATATATATATATATATTCAGAAAAGGCAAGTTGCTCTTCGGGAAAAGTTTATTTGTTCAGAATTTTCAGACTTGGTGACTCAAGTCCGTCCTCAGTGAACAAGCAATTGAAAATGTACAGGTAAAAACTTGTTCGTTACTTGTCGTTGAGGTCAGCGTTCCGTTGATTGGCTGCGTGAGCACCAATCACGCGCTTGGCTCGTCAGTTGTTTGTTTGGGCACGAGCTGAGTTGTTTTGCGACGTGCGAGTCATCCAAAATTCGCGCAAGCCTTGGTAATTGGGGTCGATGTCCTTGTGGCGATTGATGCAGTTAGGGCCGGTGTGCCATGCCTCGATGAATTCACGGGCGTGACGTGTTCTACCTGTGCCAATCACCTTGGCTGCGCCCCAGTCAAAACAATGGTCGTGATCCACGCTGTGCATTGCCATCTGTGACAGGGGGTCTCGCCTTCTAACCGCCAGCGTGTGCTCATGGACTCGCTCGCAGAGTTGTTTTCCAGTTTGGCCAACATACTTCTGGGGACAGGCTCCACATGGTATCTCGTAAACAACGCCTTTCATTGAGGTGACTGGTAGCTTGTCCTTTCCCGAGACGAGCGTTTTCCTCAATGAAGTCGTCGGTTTGTGCGCAATGTTGATGTTATATGGTTGCAAATGCCGCGCGATGATCTCAGAAACGCCATGTACATAGGGGAGTGAGTTCCACTTAGGCGGGTCTCGTGTCCTCTCGCTGTTCGCGTCCGTTTGTTCATGAGGTCTGCGGCGCAGGCAGTCTTTGACAAAGCTTTTTGGATACCCGTTAGCTGCGAAGAGATTGTAGAGGAAGCCTAACTTCTCCTTCCGCGTCTTCTCATCTTGGCAGTAAGCGTAAGCACGTTTGAAGAGCGTAGAGACGCAGCTTCGTTTGTGCGTAGCAGGGTGATTGCTTCGGTAGTGAAGTATGATGTCCGCGTTTGTCTTCTTTCTGTACACGCTCGTCTGCAATCTACCCGTCTCAAGAAGCCTCAAGTTAACATCCAAAAATGATAATTGGGCATCGCTCATCTCCTCTCGAGTGAACTGTATGTCTGGGTGGACTGAGTTGATTGCCTCATGTAGTCGTTCCAAATCGGTGCGCTTGACAATAACGAATGTGTCATCAACGTATCGAAGCCACAATTTTGGTCTGAAATCCGCGAAAACAGATTTTTCGAGATCTTGTAAAACAATTTCAGCGACGAACCCTGAAATGGGCGAGCCCATTGGCGTGCCTTTCTCCTGGCGATAGAATTTTCCGTTGAATTGGCAGTAGTTGGTTAGACAAAGCGTAACCAGTTCCATCACTTTATCAGTAGGAATACTGATGGGTTTCTCTTCTAGTCGGTGTCGAATTATGTTCTTGGCGAGCTCAAGAGGGATCGATGGGAATAGCGATACTACGTCAAAAGACACCATGCATTCGTCAGGCTCCAATTGTATCTCTTTGATGCGATCAAGAAAAGTGTATGCATTCGTGATGCTGTATTCTGAGTCCGCAATCAGATGTTTAAGACGTTGGAAGAGCCATTTGGCTAGGTTGTATGTGGGGGTCCCGACGAGTGAAATCACCATGCGGAGAGGAACATTTGGTTTATGCACCTTCGGAAGACCGTACGCTCTGGCAATGGAGGGACTGGGCATCTGGATGAATTTGCCATCTTCAGTCGAAAGGAATTTCTCTTTGAGAGCCGCTTCACCACTGAAGTTATCACACTAGCTTGTTTCTTCGTTGGATCATTATATATGTATATAATGTTCCTTAGGTTTGCTATTGCTAATATATATGTGTATCTATGCATGGGTGTGTGTATGTATATGTATGTATGCATATGTATATCTACATACATACATACATACATTATACATACATACATCAGTGGTGGGATTCAAAAAAAATTACTACTGGTTCTGTGGATGTTACTTGTTGGGCATGACACAGGAAGGTTACTGCAAAATCCCCATTCCCTCCCCACCCCACTAACCTGCTTTCCAGCTCCGTTCTCCTGTTCAGGGCAACCAAAGAAGACCCAGCCGATCAGCTGGGACTCGGGAGGCAGAGAATAGATGGGGGCAGGTCCAGTCAGAGGTGGGATTTTCCAGTTCTCCGAACTACTCAATATTTCTGCTACCGGTTCTTCAGAACTGGTTTACAGAGTCAGCCAATTGCCTCCAACAATCTGGGCCCTCATTTTACTGACCTCGAAGGATGGAAGGCTGAGTCAACCTTGAGCCTGGTGGGATTTAAACTGCCAAATTACAGGCAGCTGGCAGTCAGCAGAAGGAGCCTGCAGTACTGCACTCTAACCACTCTGCCACTGTGTGTGTCACTTATATATATTTGAGACCTTGCCATGCAAATACACACACACACACACACACACACACACACACATATGAGAGGTTGGAGACAATAAGTTCATTGCCTGCTTAAGAAGGGATCCATTCATTAAGGCTGCTCTCATCTGAAATAGAAAAGGAAGAATCCTTCATTAAAACATTCAATGCACCTTTTATATTCAGCAGATGTTTGGTTCCTACCATACTCATGTCTGAGAGAAGCTATGATTTTGTATTGTTTTTTAATCAAGGTTGTCTCCTCTCTTTTTAAAAGGTAGATTTAATCTGTATCACTTGGATTTAGGATTACTGTTTGAGTGCACCGAGTTTGCTTTTCCGTTTAAATGTGCTTGGTATAATCAAACTGCAGTTTCTTTTTAATTTTTAAAGCTGTTTTTAAAAGCTTCTTTAGTAATCAGAACATGAATAGCTGCTAGTTTGTATTCTAAAAATAGCTACCATTAATTCCTATGGAGAATACACATGGCTATAAAAGGACATCTCCTGAAGTTGTACAAAAGAACCATCAAGCCATGGTATACAAATGATATATATTTATCATTCCTAACTTGTAAATATTGTAAATATTGTAAAACCTTGAATTTAAGATAAGTTTGTGTGTCTGTGAATATGCAGTACAGTACACAATTACAAAGATATATCTTTGTAATTGTGTACTGTACTGCATATTCAGAGACACACAAACTAATCTTAAATTCATATATATATATGCCTGTGGATAATGTGGAGTACACAAACAGATAATAGGAGCCATCTGTTGAAATGGGCCTTGCAAATAAAACGGAAAAAGTTCTTATGTCATCACACTTTTTCCTATCTTGCCTAGACAATTTGCATATGATTGGCTTTCATGCAAATATCTTAATAAAATGATCACATTTTATTATTCACATTCGTGTTCAGATTTTCAAAGAGTGACAAAAATAGACTGGTTTGCAGGTTTGTTGATCTATTTACAATGTTCCTTTTTAGCCTTTACATACGCTATGTTTGTGTTTGTGTGTGTATTAAAATTTTAAAACTGGATGCATTTATTTTATATCTGTACATTATATTTGTCAGGACTCGGACATGCACCCCCATTCAAATCATAAATCTCTAGCCACATCTCTCAGAGTAAAAAAGATTTGATTTATTAGGAGTTGACATATCGGCGTTTCTCACTTGCAGCCGACTCTGACACATCATTCATTTCACCCTTGACCCTGGTCTTTCCTTCCCACCCCCTGGATGTATATTCTCCAATGAGACACATCCATAGCCAATGAGTCATCAATCATGCTCTCCAGTAATAATTTTGCGCGCCAGAATCTTCAGTAGCCAAAGCGATTATCTGAGGTATTTAAGGAATGCACTGCTTTCCCACACCCCTTTCTGCTGGCAACTAAAAAGATCAAAGGAGTATTATTTTTTGTTTTAGTTGACACAATTTCTATGCCCTTCCCAACTCATCACTGGCTTTGGGTAATGTAGCAAGTTAGAAACAGCACTATACAATATGTTAAGAAACTGAGGGTAAAAGATGACTGTAACAGAAAGAACCAATACATCGTATAAATACACTAGATCAGAGGTGTCAAACTCGATTTCATTGAGGGCCGTTGTGTTTGAGCTTGGGAGGGCGGGGTAGGCGTGGCAAGGGGGGACATGGCCAACTCAGTGTCACTCGTGTTGGGGGTGCCTGTGGTGGCCTGAGCACTCTGCCAGTGAAAATGTTTTTGGCTGCAACGGCCTCCGGCAACCCTCTGCCAACAAAAACGGAGCTCGGGGGGTCCCGAGTTCTATTTTTGCTGACAGAGGCACTGCGGGCCGGTCCTTTGCTGTTTCCAGGGAGGCCCCATGGGCCAGACCTAAGTACCCCATGGGTCTTGAGTTTGACACCCCTGCACTAGATGTCAGGATTCCGGCAGTTACCCCTATTTAAATCATTTTAAGTTTTGGAGCTAAACTTCCAAAACTTAAAAAAGGATTTATTGGGAATTAAACTGTACGTCATTGCCTGGGTGTAGCTAACTCTGAGACATGCAATTCACTGTCACCCTTGACCCTGGTTTTCCCCCACCCTTTGGGTGTATCATAATTCCTATCCTCCAATGGGACACATCCATAGCCAAGAGTCATCAATCATGCTCTCCAGTTAGAATTTTGCATGGCAGATACTTCAGTCCCCTAGAAGCTATCTTTGAAAACATTTGTGGAATGCATAAATGTTTTCGGTTTGCAAGTGGCTGCACTGCTCCCCTCTCCCTTTCTGTTGGCAACTCTAAAAAAAAAACCATAGAAATATTTTATGAGTTGACAGATGTATCCCATAGTGGATGCATGCCCTGGCCCAGTTCAAGGCCTGGGAAAAAAAGCCAGGTTTCCATTTGAAGGAGAGCAGGGTGGGTCCAGCAGGGACAGTGCTGGGATAAGGCACCACAGCAGAGAAAGTACACTTTCTGGGTGCTCCAAGGTGGCACTTTGATAGATGGATCCAGAACATGCTTATAGCAACAGGCAGTAGCCGTGAAAGAAAGAATGTCCTCCATGTAGACTTAAATCTTTTTGGAGATTAGGAATTCTGGGCCAAATCAGGTAACCCTTCACTTATGACTACCACAGTCAGGATCAGACTTCCTGTTGCTAAGCAAGATGGTTGTCAGGTGAACCACGCTGGATATTATGACCTTTGTGCTATTTGTTGCTAAGCGAATCAAGGTGGTTAAGTGATTCATGCAGTCGTTGAGCAAATCCAGCTTCGCCATTGACTTGACTTGTCAGGACCCAGTTGGGAAGATCACAACGGGTGATCACATGACCAGTGCAACCATTGTAGCTACTTCATGGTTGCCAAGGGCCTTAATTTTTATCACATGACCTTGGGGATGCAACAACAAATGCATAAGTGTGAGGACCAGTCATTTGTAATTCTTTTTCAGTGCCATTGTAACTTGGAACGGTCACTAAATTAGTGGTGGCAAGTCAAGGACTACTAGTTGTAAAAATAGTAGACTTGCTGAAGAAGCAAAAATGTGAGTGGGAGGACTAGATCCCTGACTAGTAAACTGTGTGTAATGTTCCCGTTTATTAACATTTGCTGCACAGTGGAACGACTCCTTCTATCAAGACAACCAGAAACATGCTTTTCAAAAAAAGGAAGCATGAAGTTCTCCGTATTTTTCACAAAAGCTGTGATTGTAAAGATCTAATTTGTAATGGTACACTTGCAAGGAGTATCCACAGTCGAGCCAAGTAAAAATAACTCTTGGTTTAAGGAGCCATTGATCTTTTGTTTGTTCCCAGCTTTGAGGAATTAGAGGCACCTTGAGAACAAGGATGCATTGCCCAAGTAGCCAATTTTTCTCACTGGTTTTAAATTTGTAGCCTGCAGAATGATCAGCTCTCGAAGGCTGGACAGGAAAGTAAGGTGAGAGAATGCTTTACTATCAAAACTTGCTGTGACAGAGCACTGAATCTTAAGCTCTGGATTCCCCTGGATGATTCTATTACACTAAGCTGTCAGCCTTAAATAATCTTCAAAACAATATTGATGGCTCTAAACATTCTGACAATGTACTTTTGGAAATAATTTCTGTCTTGTTTAAAATGCTGTTATGATAAATGGATAAAAACAATTCAGAATAATTATGTGTGTATGTGTGTATTTATATTTATACTAGCTTGATACCTGTGCTTCGCTACAAGACTATGTGATCGGGCTTAGTTTTTGGGGAGGAAAATAAGGGGGAGGGATTGTGTCAGTGTGTGAGAGAATGGAGGGCTATTTGGAAACTGAAACAGTATTTGCTGTGTTAGCAATGAGACAGCAAGGAGCCTGGGGCATGGCTTAGCTCAACTGTTCTGTAGTCAAGCTGGTTGCTGCTATGAAACTGAAACTGAAACTCCTCTCCTTTCCTTGTGTTTTGCATTTGGAACAGATTATAAAAAGTCCTTACATCTAAAAAAAACATCCAAGTTACCCAGGAGCTTGCTCTTCCTGAGACCATCATCTGTGAACTATCCTTACATATCACATTTCGATTCTTACTATGTTACAGAGCACCTGATTATGACATTGAACATGTAAACAAGCTAAATTCACTACTAACATGGGCAACATCCTGCCCACACGCTTTTATCTTTCTTGGTGACTTCAATCTATTTCATATTAACTGGACCCTAAATGAATGTACAACTGAACCCATACATGCAACCTTCTACAAGTCTAACTAGTAACCAACAATACTAGACTGAACAACTGCCTCGATCTTATGCTATAGTTTGAATTTAATTTACGGAATACAAACTAAAGAACCCTTTTCCAACAGTGAGCACAATATGATTGACTTTTGTCTCAACATACACCCACACAAAAATCATCACAATGATGTAATCCCTAATTATAACTTCAAAAAAGGCAACTAGGATCTTATAGACAATGATCTCTCATCCTTGATTGGCAATCTCTATTCACTGGATGCATACTGTAGAAGACCATTACAACATATTTTTACTTGAAGTCAAAAGAGTCATCAAACTATATGTACCATTAAAAATTCCCCCCCCCCTCAAAAAAAAAAAAAACAGATTACCCATAACAATAAGGAAACTTCAATCCAAAGGGAGATCACTCTGGCGGAAAAACAAATCTGGTCACGTTGCCAACTTCAAAAGCCGATACAAAAATTTATGCCACCAGATAAAGACTGAATGCACCAATTATCACATTAAACAAGAGGAAAACCTTCTATGCACCAATTCCACCTGCACTTTTTACAATTTTGTAAACAACAAATTAAAAGACTCAAGATCCATCCCACCCCTGATAGGACCTAATGGTAAAGACTGCAACGACGACACCATTAAAGCCAACATCTTTAACACATTCTTTGGCTCAGTGTTTGTAAACAGCAATGGATCATGCCCAGTACTTCCTAGCCGAATCACAGAAAACTACAATGATCTAATATATATCGATTTTACAGAAGACAATGTTGAAAAAGCACTATGCAATCTAAAACCATCTCTATCTATTGGACCGGACGGAATGTGTGCCTACTTCTTTCAAAAGCTATCCACTGCCATAGCTGAACCTCTAAGCATAATCTTTGAAAAAAATTTCAGGACCAGCTCCTTGCTTAACTTATGGTCACAAGCCACGATCATCCCCCTCTTCAAAAAGGGAGACCCCAGCCTAGTTGAAAATTACAGACTAATCTCCTTATGCTGCGTCACCTGTAAAGTCATGGAATCAATTATTAACCAACCCATCATCCTCCACTTAGAAACAAACAACCTACTCTCCAATAAACAATTTGGTTTCAGAAAAAAACTATCCTGTAATCTGCAACTGTTACACTGCAAAAACATATGGACTACACAACTTGATCAGGGCAAAACAATAGACACAATCTACACAGACTTCAGTAAAGCCTTTGATTCAGTGGTACACGACAAACTACTCCTAAAACTAAAATCTTATGGTATCTCTGGACAACTGCATAACTGAATAGAAGCATTCCGGTCAAACAGACAACAAATGGTCAAAATTGGGAGCGTCCTATCAAATTCTGTACCTGTCAATAGTGGTGTCCCCCAAGGCAGTGTTGTAGGACCAACTCTCTTCATACTCTACATAAATGACCTCTATGATCATATTAAGAGCAACTGCGTTCTCTTTGCTGATTATGTAAAGCTATTCAATACCACAGACAATACTGCTACCCTTCAAAAAAACCTTGACTATGTATCAGAATGGTCAAACAAATGGCAAATTCAAATCTCAAACAAATAAATGCTCTGTCTTATATATTGGCAAAAAAAAATCAGAAAATAAAATACAAGCTGAATAGTCAAGACCTTGTTGATGATCCAAGCTCTGTAAAGGACCTTGGACTACTCATCTCTAATGATCTAAGTGCTAGAGTCTACTGTAACTACATAGCCAAAAAGGCATTAAGAGTTGTTAACCTAATCCTACGTAGCTTTTTCTCTGGTAATATCATACTACTAACTAGAGCATTCAAAATATTTGCTGGACCAATACTCAAATACATCTCATCAGTCTGGAACCCACATTACGTATCTGATATTAGCACAGTTGAGAAAGTCCAGAAGAGTTCTCCACTCCTCTACTGGTTGCAGAATACCTTATGCCACCAGACTTGAAATTCTAGACCTAGAAAACCTTGAATTATGCCGTCTTCAGTCTGATCTAAGTATGGTATATAAAATCATACATTGCAATGACTTACCTGTCAATGAATACTTCAGCTTCAACCAGAACAACACAAGAGCACACAATAGATACAAACTCAAGGTTAACCGAACCAACTTGATTGCAGGAAATACAACTTCAGCAACAGAGTGGTCAATGTTTGGAATACTCTACCTGACTCTGTGGTTTCTTCCACAATCCCCCAAAAATTTAACCTTAGACTGTCTACTATTGACCTCACCCCTTTCCTAAGAGGTCTGTAGGGGGCGTGCACAAGCGCACCAACGTGTCTACCATCCCTGTCCTATTGTTTCTTTTATTTTTCTTATATGTACCCATTTCATGTATTCATAACTATGTATATACTTATACCTATTATCGTGTAAGCGATTGACAAATCGAAATAAATAAATAAAATAAATAAAAATAAATTTCTTTTTAGGTGGGGAGGGGAAGTAGAACTCCTTAGCATCAGAGCCTATTAATAATAATATATGAAATACTAATGCTCTGAGGGTCATTTCAAAAAAAATTTCTTAGTGAGCACCTAGAAGCCAAACATAAGTGCCAAATTTCTATTTTATAGGCTTTATGGTTCTGGAGATTTTTGTGATAATGTGTGAAGGGTATTTCGCATTTAAATATATAGATTTGGGGATGGGAATTGACTTGGTTTGAGTTGAAATCTCATTTATTTTGCAGCTGAAGAACCGAATAACCGAGCCATGGGCAAACAGTTCAAGGAAAGGGAATCATTTGATAGCCGAACAATTTTGAAGGTCAGTATAAAATTGCCTTCTGGTTTATCTTATGTTAGTAGACTTTTAAAAGTCAAGTTTTGACTCAACTGTATTTTGCATATGATATTCCAGTGCAAGAAACACTGAGAATTTGACTCTAACATGTTGCTGGAATTTCCAACAACCCCAAAAAATTCTAAAGGGACTCTAATATGGCTCCCTAGTATAATTGTCAGGCTGTTGTTCCTATATCCATTTATGTATAGGCAAAAATCAAATAAACGATAACGAAAAAGTAGATTTTGTCAGCTAAACTTTTAATCTAGAGGGGTTTGTGCACCTACTTTTCCCAAAATAAAAAGACAAGTGAGCAAGAAAGACTGAACTCTTTGACCATATATTTATTTATTATTTTTATCCCGCCTTTATTGTTTTTTTTATAAATAAGGTGGAAAATATACCCAACTGTACTTCTTCCTCTTATTTCCCCCATAAGAACCACCCTGCGGGGGTGAGAGAGAGGAACTGGCCCAATGTCACCCAGGTGGCACCTGCCCAGGAACTAGAACTCACAGCCTCCTGGTTTCTAGCTTGGTACCTTAACCACCAAACCAGTTGATGTAGCAAATGTAGCAAACCACTGACTTTAGTTGATGCAGCAAATGACCAGACTGAATCTGAAGTCGGGGTCAAATGCATCATCTGTCTGGAGTCCATACGCTCCAGAAAGAGATCTTAGTCTAGCCTCCCTTGATCAGATTCTTGGGTATAGCTTGTATGGCTTAAATCTGCAGTGCTTTTGAACTCCATCATGTCTCCTGGTTTCTTGTGCCTGATAGTTTAGTTATAGTTAGTTTAATTATATATGCAGAATCTCATTCTTGTATAAATATTCTTCATCTGAAATTTAGAATAATTGCAGATAGCCTAATACTTATAGTTGGTTAGTATTTACCGGTAGTTGTAATGATCCAGGGCATGGCACACAGTCTGATAATCAGTAGAAATCCCTTTATTAGCTCCAACTTTGTAAATAGTTGGACAGTGTTGAGGGAATTATTTGTTTAGCAGAGTGATGGCGTTCAGGGAAAAACTGTCCTTGTGTCTAGTTGTTCTGGTGTGCAGTGCTCTATAGCGTCGTTTTGAGGGAAGGAGTTGAAACAGTTTATGTCCTGGATGTGAGGGGTCTGTAAATATTTTCACAGCCCTCTTTTTGACTTGTTCAATATACAGGTCCTTAATGGAAGGCAGGTTGGTAGCAATTGTTTTTTCCGCAGTCCTAATTATTCTCTGAAGTCTGTGTCTCAGTGTTTATTTGTATCTGAGTATCCTCTTGTATGGCACTACTTGTAAGCAGAGAAACACATTAAGCCCGATCACTCCTCTTATTCATATCACTGCTCTGTAAAATGTGAAGCACAGCATTGGGATTCTCTACCCCCACCCTCAGCCTTAACTGATTTTGTCCAGCTCTAGCCAAAAAAAACCCAATGACTCTTTGATGCATGAAAGAACGTGGATAATGGCATCCAAGCCAAAATGCCACCTTTCTCCCACGTTCTTTCCCAGCCTCTTGACATTTCCCTTCTCTTTGCCAGGCACCCAGGGCGGCACCCATTGGCACTTTTTATTTATGACTCATAGTGGCAGTAGAGTCCCATATTGCTGCCCATTTATTGGAGGACATTCCTTCCAAATGATCTGATTGCAGGCCCCCTTGTCCCTTCCATTTCATAGATCCCTTCCTCTTCCAGGCATCTTATTTGCAAAGTGGTTTCTGTGGGCTTAGAGCAGGGGTCTCCAAACTTGACAACCTGAAGACTTGTGGACTTCTACTCCCAGAATTTCTTAGTCAACTTTTAAGACTTGTGGGCTTCTACTCCCAGAATTCCTCAGCCAACTTTAAGACTTGTGGACTTCTAGACTTCCTCAGCCAGCTATGCTCGCTGGCTGAGGGATTCTGGGAGTAGAACTCCACAAGTCTTAAAGTTGCCATGTTTGGAGACCCCTGGTTTAGAGGACAAAGCCAGAATTACCACATTTGTGAGAAAAGCCACTCCAATTCCTTATCAAGGCATGTTCGGCAGCCATCCCAACACCATGCTATTAATTCTCCATTTGCCTTTATAGCTTTGATTCTCCCACCCCATCATTGTTAGTTTTTGATCCTCATTTGTGTTTTGTTGCTTAATTGCTTTGCTTTGAGAAGGCTTATGCTCCAAGGGGCATGATGGGGTTGATTGTCCCAGTCTTGTTTGATAACCAAGAACAAGGCAATGTCGGACCAGAACAAAAACATTTCAGTGAGCAGCATAAACAAAAGAGGTCAAGCAGTAGCTGAGCTAACAAAGGAATGCCCCGTGAAAGTAATAATTAAAGTGTACTTGAAAACTTCAAATGGGAACAAGGGACAATGCTAAACTGCTTTATATCCAGCCAGTAATAATTTGCAATATTAATGCTTCCCACACTGTTAAGTAGCTGTTCTAATATGCTTTTATACATTTCATTTTAGGACTCAGTTTCTTCAAACAGATACATGTTTAGAGCCAATACCTGCCCATAAAGCTTTCTCTACCCATGTTTCCCCTAAAATAAGACCAGATTTTATTTCCTTTTGGGTCCCAAAATAAACACCAGGGCTTATTTTTGGTGGGTGTCTTATTTTTTTCCCATGTACGGAAGTCTCACTTCTTCGGCTTGCTCACAGCAAGGCAGGAGGCTGTGGGGCATGAAGTGAAGCTTCCCCACGCAAGAGGGATGAAGCTTCCCCATGTGCCACACACTGTCTTACCTCAGTGTCCCTGCAGCCAGGCCATCCATGCCCCGGCACCTGCCTCACCGCATGGCAGCAGCTCCAATAGCTCCATCCGTCAGGACCCCATGTGGTTTCCGGCCCACTTCTTCTGCGTGTTTGTGGTCACAATGAGCAGAAGGTTAAGCAAGGCACAGCCATGAAACAGTTGTCAGGGTGTAGATGGCCTGGCTGCGGGGGCCCTCAGGTACTCCAGTGCAGGGCATGTGGAACAGCTCCACCACCTCACCACCTACCTCAAGAGGCTGTTGTTGTGAGGAAAATAGGAGGAGGAAGGTGCTGTGGATATGTTTGCTACCTTGTGTTATTTGTAAAAATACTGAAGGCAAATGATACAAATGAATACAATAATAATAAGTAAAAGATGTTACAGTCTTTTAAAAGACTGCAACATCTTTTACTTATTATATTCATTTGTATCTTGCCTTCAATAAGCCCAAATCCATCTTCACCACAGAGCTGACTATATGGAAGACGCTTTCTTAATCTAATTTACCTCCCATGTTGAGGTGTTGTGCTCCATATCCCATGCTTTTGTAACAGCAGAGCAACCAAGACATAATGGCAGCTGTGCAGGCTCTTAAGTAGGGCTTATTTTGTGGGTGGGTAGGGCTTGTATTAGGTGCACACATAAAAACATGCTAGGGCTTATTTTTGGGGAAACGGTATCTAGCTGAACTTGGTTGATCTCAGAAAACTAATTAGGATTGGGCTTGGATAGAAGATTACCTGGAATCCCAGACCTTGTGGATTAGAAAATAAAAAGGAAGAAGACAATGCAAATCATTTCTCTTGTCTTGTTGCCAAGATAACAATTTGGTTATTTCAATGTTGTTAACAAGTTAAATTTGACTTCAAGGATTATTTCCCTTTATATTCTCAGCATTATTTTTTTATTAAGAGTTTGAAAAAGATTAAAGTGAACAAGAACACAAAGTAATAAACCAAAGAAGAGTAAAAAAAAAAGACAAGATAATGAGAAAAGTACAAAAAAGTATGGAGAAAAAATAAAAAGTAGTGACTTTCAATTTTCTTTGTAACAAATAGAAGTACAATTACAAAATTACCACAGGGTAACAAAAAAAAAGCTTTATTTTTTTCTATCATCTGTTTTTCTCCACTGGTCAGAGTCATAAATTATAAGAGCCCTTGTTTTCTGACTCATGCAAAAAAATCTATAAGGTGTCTCTAGACAGCAGTAAACATAGCTTTGTATTTTCTCTTAACAAAGAAAGTCAGTTTTTCCATCTCTGCAAATTCCATCATCTTCACCAACCATGCCTCCATGGAAAGTAGTACTGAGTCTTTCTGTTTGAGTCTATAATAATTTTGCTGCAGTTACCATATATACCAAAAAGACCTATCACTTTCCCCCAATATCTGTTCATCAATCTCTCAACCCTCCCCTCAACCCCCCCCCGGCAAAAAAAAAACACCAACCCCTCTGGTTTCAATTGAATATTTGTCTTTAAGATTTTCTAATTCATGTATTTGCATCCAAAACTTTTTGGCTTTTTTTTCATACACTCACCAAACATAATAAAATGATCCTTCCTATTATCCACACTGTTCCTTTTTATTCCCAAAGCAGTCTTTAGGAGAATTATTCAGTCCTTAACTTGCTTTTCTCTTAAGACAGGGGTGTCAAACTCGATTCAATGGAGGGCCGTGTTAAGGTTGTGTTTGATCTTGTGGGCTGAGGTGGGCGTGGCCAGGGTAGGCGTGGCCAACTTGATTTCACTCATATCAAGGGCGACTGTGGTGGCCCGAGTGCTCGGCTAGCAAAAATAGGCTCCTGATCTTTGTTTTCGGCTGCAGCGGCCTCCTGTAGCCCTCTGCCAGTGAAAATGGAGCTCTGTTTTCACTGGAAGAGGGCTTCGGGAGACAGGGCCTAGAAGGGCCTGCACAGCCCTCCCAAGTTTCGTTTTCACTGGCTGAGGCTCCACGGGACGGTCCTTTGCTATTTCCAGGGCAGCACCACGGGCCAGATCTAAGCACTCCATGGGCTGGATCTTGCCCCCAGGCCTTGAGTTTGACGCCCCTGTCTTAAGACATTCATAGTAATATATTCTATTTGTAACGGAGAAAAAGACAAACTTAGAGGAACTACCAATCTTACATCTTCATTCCAAATCAGCTTTTCCAACCAGGTACCCTTTAACTGCTTCAGCTGTCAGCTCCTATAATTCTCAGCGAGCATGGCTAAAAGTGAGAAGTAACCTTGAAGCATATCTGGAGGACAAGATGCTTCTAAAATCTGTGATCTTCTATCAGCTAGCAGTTCCACTGCAGTGTCCCTGAAGCAATCAAGCTGTAAACTCACAGCTCTCTTATGGTATTGAAGTGCAACAGCTGGCATGCTTTTATTTCAGATTTTTAAATTTGTACCACAATAAATCTTGGAACTAGCTGGCATCTGGAATAGAGAGAGAAAAAAGAGCCAATTGTAGGTTTCTTGTAAATACAAATGTCTCTTCAATGTACGATGACAATTGAGCCCAAAATGTATGTTGGCAAGTGAGGCTTTTCTTCAGTGAATTTAACCCATTTTTTCTTGACTTTTCAGTTGTTAAGTGAATCACTGCCCTTGTTAAGTGGGTAATCTGGTTGTTAAGTGAATCTGGCTTCCCAAGTGATTTTGCTTGTCAAAAGATTACAGTAGGCCCAGGATGCTACGACCGTCATAAATATGAATCAGTTGTCAAGCATCTGAATTTTGATCACGTGACCTTGAGGAGGCTACAGTGGTTGTAAGTGTGAAAAATGGTCCTAGGTCACTTTTTTCACGGCCACTAAATGAACTGTTGCAAGTTGAGTACTACCTGCAATATGCTGCATTTTGAAGAATTGAAAGAAATACCTTAAATACTAAGCATTCAGCTTTGTTCGGGTATTTTCCCACGTGGTGCTTTTAAAGTTGTAGCAACGTTTCAGCAGAATCTCATCTGCCATCATCAGGCTTCTGTATGGTGTTTGTGACTCACAAACACCATACAGAAGCCTGATGATGGCAGATGAGATTCTGCTGAAACGTTGCTACAACTTTAAAAGCACCACGTGGGAAAATACCCGAACAAAGCTGAATGCCAGACATATATATATATATATATATATATATATATATATATATATATATATATATATATATATATATATATAAAGTCATCTGTTCAGAGGGAATAAGCTACCCCATTGGTTGTCTCCAAATAGTCCACCAATGCTTTTCTTTCATAAATTAAAGTAATCTTGGGAATTAGCAGGCTATGTTAAAAAATGCCTACCTTGTTTCCCCAAAATACGACCTACCCTGAAAGTAAGTCCTAGCTTGATTTTTTACATGTGCACCCAATATAAGCCCTACCCCCAAAATAAGCCCTAATTAAGATCCTGCCCACTCCTGAGTGCAGGAGTAAAGCCATTAAGCTAGGGTGGAGATGGGGTGTGTGTGGAGCTGTCCTACTACTTACCTTTGCACAGTTGTAGCCAGGCCTCACACAACCTGACACCTGCCTTGCTGGCCTAATTCTTCTACAGCCAGCAAGGCTGCCAAGGCTTCCCTGAAGACCTCTGTACCTGATAACAAAGTCCGCATCAATCCGGAGCTCTGTTATCAGCTGCAGAAGCCTTCAGGAAAGTCTTGCTGGCCGCAAAAAAATTTCCCGAAGGCCTCTGACAACAAAAAGGAAGTCGAGGGGCGATGCGCGCAAATGAGGTTAGTTAGTGGATGACATCCCCCCAAAATAAGACCTGGTACCTTTTTTGGTGGCAAAAAAATATAAAACAGGGTCTTATTTTTGTAGAAACACAATATTAATGGCTATTTTATATCATTGTTTACTTAACATTCTGCTTCAAAAGTAAGAATTTTCATGATAACTTAGGTCCAGTTCTTGCCAAGATGGTTAAAGGAAGCCAATATTTGGATAGTGCTTCAATAGGCTGGAAGTTTTAATCTGAGACAGTGTTCAGTGGCATTGGAAGGAAGGGTAACAAAAAAGGCAAGATAAGTGGCTGCAAAAGTGTGATTAAATCTCACCTCTTTTGTATATGTGATACATACATCAAGGAGAGGACATTCAATTGCATTGCTATGACCATTGTCTTGATTTTTATAACTTTTCCTATAGATGCTATTACAAGTGTTCCTTTAATGAAATATTAGCTAATGAAAATTACATGTTTAGAAGAAGGCTTCAGATTTTATTCTTCCCCAAACATCTAATTTTTTTATATGCGGGACACTTTTTAAATTGCTCTCTGAATGTTGCTTTTTGATATTGTATTCTTAATCGGATCAACTTAAAAAAAGATGTTTATTCCTGGAAAAATATGGCTAGCCTTCAGAGTAATTACAAAATGATTGGTTTATTTTTTTTAAAGCAACAGTTATACTGCATGGACAAGCACACTGTAATGACAATACCAGTTTGATAGAAAATGAAGTGTGTGCAGTTGTTTGCTTGCTTACCCTGGTTGTCCTCTGGTTGGAAGCAAGATAAAGTTCTTGTGTTTAAGCTGACATGTAGTAGCCGGTGTTAAAAAGTAAGCAGAAAGGTTACTGAGGGATCCTTGATGCTCTCTAAGCTTGGTTGCTTTCTTGCAGACATTTCATTACCCAATCTACATGATATCATTAGTGCTGTATTGATGATGCAGCGAAGTGTACGCTCACCGAACCGGTAGTTACACCGGTGGAATCTCACCCCTGCAGCTTTTGCTAGTATCTTCCCTTGTGCCAGAATTTAACATAAGAATGAGATCTTGAAAAGGTCATTCCGAATGGATCTAGAAATTGAGAATGAGTGTGTGAGAAGTTATTAGTTGTGCTTCCACTATTGAAAGTTAAATTCTAATTCTGTGTGCAATAGTCAGGATAGTATTTTGTCCCTATGACATCATGCCCTTTAGTTTAAAGGCTTCCAATTTATGGTTCTTGTTATATTTGTCTCTCCTTGAAATTTGCCCATTTATTCTCAATTATTGACCTTCAAGTTGTACAGTACATTCAGTTCTTAGTGAGGGTGGCGTTGTATTCTTAGGAGCCCTGGTGGCACAGTGGTTAGAATGCAGTATTGCAGGCTGACTCTGCCCACAGCCACAAGTTCGATCCTGACTGGCTCGAGGTTGGTGCATCCTTCCATCCATCTGAGGTTGGTAAAATGAGGAGCCAGAATGTTTAGAGCAATATACTGACTCTGTGAACCAGGGGTCGCCAACCTTTTGGACCTCAGGGACCATCAAACTCATAATTTTAAATTCCATGGACCAGAGACCCGGAGAAAATCCCCCAAAAAGTCTGTAGGAAAATTCCCCACCCCATTTTCCTACCGATCGTTCATTCTTTATTTGGGATTGCAGGATACTGTCTCCAGCTCTGTTTTCAGAGGGAGAGAGAGAGACTTTTGGCTTCATGCAAGGAAAGCAACAGAAGCAGAAGAAGTCTTTCTTTCTCTCCCCCAAACTCTGCCAGAAACGAGTCTTTGTGAGATTTGTCGTGCTGGCGCAGCCTCTTGAAGCAGGATGCCTTGCAGGGCCCAAAGACTCATTTCTGGCAGAGTTTGGGGGAGAGAAAGAAAGACTTTTGCTGCTTTCCTTGCGTGCAGCCAAAAGCAGAAGAAGAAAGAAGCGGAAAAAAGCAGCCAGGCGAGGTGTGTCGGGCGAGTGGGGCAAGTTCTCCCCCTCTGTCCTTTGCCCGCTCCTCTCACTATCTCGTGTTCACAATGCAAGCGACACAAGCCTCGTGTTCCCATGGGCCATGTGGGCAGTGCAGCCTTGTGTTCCTGTGCAGCCTGGATTAATTGCTTTGGGGTGGCATTTCTGTGCAGACCACCAAAATTTTCTCATGGACCACCAGTGGTCCCTGGCCCACTGGTTGGTGACAACTACTGTAAACAGCTTAGAGAGGGCTGTAAAGCACTGTGAAGAGGTATATAGGTCTAAGTGCTATCGCTAGTGCTGCACTGTCCTGCTGAAATTCTTCTCTTGGCTTGATTTCAATCTTGCATTTCTGTAATGCATTTAGTTTCGATTCCTCATGACTGTCTGGTGGAGAAAGCAGAGAAAGAAAGTAGACTAAGATGTGTGGGGAGGAATCTGTCCCTATGGATGAGAATATGCATGTTGAAAGGAAGCAAAAGATTATTTGCCAAATGTTTTACAAGAGCTAATGAGTCATGGCCCATAGCTATGATACTCCACTGTGTTATAGCTTCCATGTTAATAAATAAAAGCAACCTAGTTGTAGGACATGTTTCAGTAAGGCATTTATTTTTGCAGTGTCTGTATAACGCATAAAGGAAACAGCCTGCCTCAAAATACGACAGTTAGATTAACAGCTGCCTCCATAATACTGAGCAGATTTAATTACTTGTGGTAGCCCATCTGACAATATTTTATAGCATTCTACTATGACCAATATTAAAAGAAAAAAATTGATAATGCTTAGTTTGCCTAATGTTGAACCTCACAGCTACACTGTCTGATCTTCCAACTATTTTGTAATGCCCATATTGTTAACGCTAGTTCAGGTGTCTACCTTGGATGGTTTTGATGAATTGCAACATCATAAATAAATGCTAAGTTAGGATTGTCTGCTGAGCACAATCAAGCTTGTGCAACACCAATGTTTTAGACTGGTTGTGAGTGGTATACTTTGCATAAATCTAGGAATGGCGCATTTTACAAAATCCGTCTTTGCTGTCTTTTGCCACACTATGGCAGAGATAGGGAATGCAGTATTGCAGGCTAATTTTGCTGATGTCCGACTGCGGTTAGGCAGCGTTGATCCTGACCAGCTCAAGGTTGAGCTCAGCCTTCCATCCCTCCGAGGTGGGTAAAAGAAGGACCCAGATTGTTTGGAGGCAGTATGTCGACTCTGTAAACCACTTAGAGAGGGCTGTAAAGCACTGTGAAGCGGTATATAAGTCTTAAGTGCTACTGCTATTGCTATTACCTTCTCCATTTTGGATGTTACATCAGTACAGGTAGTTCTCGGTTTACAACAGTTTGTTTAGTGACCAGTTGAAGCAGAGATGGTATTCAGCAATACTGCAATACTGCATTCCCTATCTCTGCCATAGTGTGGCAAAAGACAGCAAAGATGGATTTTGTAAAATGCGCCATTCCTAGATTTATGCAAAGTATACCACTCACAACCAGTCCAAAACATTGGTTCTGGAGAACCGGTAGTGGAAATTTTGAGTAGTTTGGAGAACCGACAAACACCATCTCTGACTGGAGATTTTAGTCTCCTTCCCCTGCCATGCCCATCACCACAGAACCGGTAATAAAATAAATTGAATCCCAAGTAACAATGACACTGCAAAAAGGGAGTTATGACCATATTTTCACATTTAACCACAACAACATCCCCAAAATTCAGCCACTTGGCAACTGGTTCATATTTATGATGGTTGCAGTGTCCAAGGGTCATGCGATCCCTGTGTGTGTGTGTGTGTGTAGTGGTATTCGACCGGTTCTGCCCGGTTCTGGAGAGCTGGTAGGAACAATGAGCAGCGGAGACCGACCAGTTCTCTCCACTGCTCTCATGGCTCTGCTGTTGGGCCCACCTGGGCTCCCAGACTCATCTTTATCCACTGAATTTGAAGCACTGCTGCTTTGCATGGCACAGAAGAGTGCCGCACGGCAGCTGCTGAAGTGCCCGAGAGATCGTGCAGGCTGGCAGGAAGCGAGGTAGAATGCCTTTGCACCTGCATAAATGCCTCTGCCCATGCGCAAAGTGCACGCTTGGCGCGTGCATGCACACAAAGTATGTGCATGCACTCAAAGCGCACCCATCAAACCACGCCCATCGAACCAGTGTCAACAATATTTGAATCCCACCACTGGTGTGAGTGTGTGTGTGTGTGTGTGTGTGTGTTTGTGTGTGTGTGTGTGTGATGAAATCTAACCTTTGATGTAGCTCTTCCATTAAAGGAAGAAGTAGATTCATCTCTTACTATAATAGCATTTACAAACACATCTCTTAAAAAAAGATAATAACAAAATGGCTACCATTTGACGTTGCGGAGGAAAAACAGACCACTTCGTTGCATTATTGATGAAGCAGCAATTATTTCTCCTTTCCAGAAACGTAGATGTTTAGGTTTCACTGATTGGGGCCATGTAATGTATGCAGAATGCAATATATCCCACAATATCCCTTCATAATGCAGTGATTTCTCAATTACGTAATTAAAATAAAGATACGTTGCTTGCCGGCTTCCTTTAAAAGGTGGGGTATAGAACAAAGAGGTAGAAGAATGAATGTGAATTACGTTTTGTACCAACTAAAAACATTTGGTTAGTGAATAGCATTTTTTTCATTAGAGTAACTATGCAGAAGAGAAGGGAGAATTGCACTATCGAAGATTGTATCCGTTTCTGATCTCTACATAAATTAAAGGATTTTTTATTGTAAAGAACATTCAAGAAGTTGTGGTAAGAGATTGCAGCGTAAAGAAAGAAGCACAGTTAATGCTTGCATTATGCAGGGAGGTTAAAGGGGTGGATAACTATATAAATATTACAGTAGAATTTAAATTTTTGATAGAGGACTGATTTAAATTATCTGAATATGGAAGAACCTTGTAGTGGTAAGAAAATGAGATAATTCTGAAGAGAAGCTCAATAGAATATTTATGTGATTTAAATGACAGGAAGGCAAAAGAAAGTTTGGTTTGAGAAAGAATTAAATAAGACTTTCATTAAAACTATATATACAGGGAATTCATATCGTGATAGTGTCCTGTATTATTAGTTCTCCCATGATAATTACCTAGAAACCTGATTGTTTTGAGATTATCACTATTTTATTTTTGCTAAGGCTATATTGACTCTGAGAAATTCCTGAATTCAAATCTAATTTTCTCCATTTTCTTTACTTCTGGAATTTCCTTTCTGAAGTGTTCCTTAAGCAACAAAACAAATTTCTCTTTTTCTGCAACGCTATGCTATAATTGGTTTATAGTGTCCAATAAAGCTTAAACAGCCAATGTATTTTGGATTTGAAATAGAAACAAAATTTGGGGAAAGTAAAAGATTGTCTTAAATGTTCTTTATTCATTTTTTGTTATCCAAATTTAAGTGAAATATGATTAAGTCTAAATCATATTAAGACTAAATATTGTTAGACAAAACATGTATTGTTTAATTAGTACCAAAGGTACCATTTTATACATAAATTCACTGATGGTACAAATATAATGATGTGCACAATTCCTGATGTTTCCTTCTCCTTTGAATAGCTTTACATAGCACACCTTAAGTGTACAATGTATCTCAGATTTTTAGCGCTTGCCCAAAAGTGTTATTTGATTATTGTCTTCAAATAACCTTGAATACATTTATTGCAGAAATGTGACAAACATGCCCCATGACAGGCATATATATATAGTAAGAAACATTGGACAGCTTTAAAAAAAAAAGAGAGAGAGATACTGACGATGATAAAAGGCATTTTTATTATTTCATCTGAAACCCTCATTAGGTATTTTTAGCTCCTTCCATTGGTTAGTCTTGAAATAAATCTTTTTCATAGAAGACACAAACAATGGCACAAACATACGGATCAGCTGTGTGGAAGCCAAGAAAATAAAAGGACTTTGTATGGACAATCAGTAGGACAAAGTCACAACCGTCTGTGGAACAGAGGAATATTATATATGACCGCCAGAAGTTCCAACAGCACTGAAAAAAGTGGCTTATGACCATTTTTCACACTTATAACTGTTATTGTATCCCCATGGTCATGCGATTTATATTTGGATGCTTGGTAATTGATGTTCTGACCAAGACTTCCTGAGATCATAATTAAGCACACACTTAGTCCAAACAAAGCTATTACGTTCATTCCCAACCCGTAATGAGTCCCAAACAGTCTCTTGAGATAAGCACCCACCTTTATCTCCTTTGAATTGCTGCCAACAACTAAAGTGCGAAATCAACTGTAAAAAGCCAAACAAAATACAAAGTCCATATAGAGCTTCAAAGTTTAATCCGAACAGAATGAACAATTTTGCTTCCTGCAAAGGTTTCATCATCTTTGCCTGTCCTTTATGGGGGAGGCAATCTCCTCCCAGCCTTACTCCCGAGTCGCCCCTTTTGTTTCAGCTGCTCTCACCTTCTAGCAGCACATGCACGCCGGGAAGAGGCTCCCCTGGGTTCTCTTCCTCGCTGCTGCCAGAATCTGAAGGCTCTGGAGTCAGCACATAACTTCCAGATGGTCCTGGGCCCATCTCTTATCGGATACAGGACCCTCGTCCAAGTCCTCCCCAGACTCCCAGACTGGTCCCTGTTCTTCCCTGTCCGATTCTGTTGCCGGCTGCACAGGCTGCCGGCAAACCACTAAAGCTGACTCACATTTATGACGACTGCAATGTCTCAGGTCCACATGATCCCCTTGTGCAACTTTCTGATGAGCAAAATCAATGGGAAAACCAGATTCATTTAACGACCGTGTTTCTAATTTAACAACTGCAAGGATTCCCTTAACAACTGTGGCAGGAAAGCTCATAAAATGGGGTGACAATGGAAATTTTATGTTCGTAAGTTGAGGACTGTCTGTAGAGGGAACCATCATGGCATTCGTGTCATGGCTTTAATTGATAGCAATTATTAGGTAGCAACTAGTAGAAGCATCTTGAACTTTGACAGCTATCAGCACCTTATTTGAGCATCAATCTTAGCAGCAACATTCAAAATGCATAAAACCTAATGCAGCATGAAAGTGAGCTTTCGAAATCACGAATATTTCTTGTCATCAATTATTTTTCAGAAAGTACCGTTACTGTTTGTTTAACGTTGACTCTAAAGAGTGTACCAATGCAAGTGATCAGATTCCCTTGCTCTTGTGATGCTGTGAGTGGCCTAATAGTCTGCCAGGAGTGGATACCCTCGTCCACCCCACCCCCAAAACGAGTAGAAGATGGGTTATTTCCAAATTAGGTAGTTTAACATTGAGGTCATGTCAGATGAAGTTGGTTACACATGCGCTGGTAATCAACAAATCTGAATTCGCAATCTATCCTTATTTAGGAAAGTAAGTTTTTAATTTAGAACTAATTATGGACTTAATTGCCTTTCATGCTGTGGCACTGATGATGTGTGTGCAAAATGGCTATCCCTTAAATTAATAGGATCGACACTCCAGTTGCTCCTAAGATTTGTTTCTCACCTCTTTTACCTTAGAAAGCGGTGCGAGAGACGCAATTTGGTAACAGTTCATACCAAAACAGTAAATAAAAACAAAAACTGAAGAAAAAAAATAAGCACAAACCTTAAAGATGGAGCCGTTTGGTGAGGTGTTTGTGACTGCAGAATGAGCCACAACATTCAGAAACTTTTCAAATGCTCTAGGGTAATCATGTACATAGCAGAGTCTCCATTAACACTTCCGTATTCTTGTAATAAAATATGCATGCTTAGAGATGTTCCAGATTATAGCTGCTTAAGAGGCTAATTCTAAAAAAGGAATGTAAAAGGTTGGATGGGAATAATTGTATGCTTAAAACTGAGCATGTTTCATGCTTTCAGGCCTTCACAATAAAACCATGTCATAGCTCTCCAAATTTTCATGGAACACTGCTCATTACTAGAAATGTATTTTGAGATAGTTGATGCTCTCATTTTTGGAGACCTGATATATCTTGTGAACTGAGGATGTTGCTTTTCTCTGGCACTTGATCATTACTGAGATAGACTGACAGAAGACTACTGAGTTCTCTCAGAGAAGCTTCGTCAATATTGAGGAGTAATCAATATCTGAAAAGAGTGTCCAAGTTTTCCAAGGAAAGTCTGAAATCATTGGTTTAAAGCAGGGGTCACCAAATTTGGCAGCTTTTTAAGACTTATGGACTTCAACTCTCAAAATTCTCCAGCCACCCATGCTGGGGAAATCTGGGAATTGAAGTCTAAAAGTCTTAAAGTTGCCAAGTTTGGAAACCCCTGGTTTAAAGCATGGCTGAGGAGGTCAACAGCATCAATGGGCACGATTAAAATATCACACAAACCAAAAAGGAATGGGGTTTCAATCACTTTGGTTGTGCCCACCATTTTGTCAATGCTGATGTACCAAAGATGCTGCTGAATATTTCTCAAGGGGAGGGCAAGTGAGCAAAAGCATGCCAGCCAAGTTGCTTGCAAAGAACAGTGGTTGGTCTAGAATTCTGGGAGCTGAAGTCCATACATCTTAAAGTTGCCATGTTGAGAAATATTGGTCTATCTCAGGGGTGTCAAACTCATGTCACAGCAGTGTCACGTGATATATTGGGACTTCCCCCCCCCTTCGCTAAACCAGGTATGGGCATGGCCAGCATGTGACACATCTGGGCCACACGCCAGGAGTTTGACAGCCCTGGTTTATCAAAACAAATGTTACTGTGTGAAGCATAATGTTTACAAGTTGGCTTAATCTCTGAGAGTAAAGTGCATGTCATTTACTAAACTGGTAAAGGTAAAGTCATTCTGGGCCATTTATTATAGCTTTATCCCAGAGGAGACAGTTTGTGAGGTATAACCACCTGATCTATCCAAGAATTTATTGAAAAAAACTAAGATTTCAAACATGGCTTGAGAAGATAGTTATGTCTTCCAAAGCAAAATAGAATAGAGATTCTACTGTATGCAGGGTTGCTGATTTGTTTATCAGTATAACAATAACAAGAAGGACTTCTACTAGCAGAAGCTCTAGCAGCAATTCTCATTTTATGCAATTATTGTAGACCAAGGGTCTTCAAACGTGGCAAGTTTAAGACTTGTAGACTTCAACTCCCAGAATTCCTGAGATAACATGATTGGAGGAAGAATTCTGGGAGTTGAAGTCCACAAATTAAGCTGTCAGGCTTAACAAAAGAGTTAAGTAAGTGAAGTCAACAAGTTGGAGGACCCATTTACAGCAAAAACATATTTAATGTATTCCACAGTGACAAGATTAGATGATTGGAAGATTGTGCTATGATGACTTTACAGTGGATTTTACAATCTTGTGGTCCCTCAGAAACTGCAGAAGAACCTGTTCCTGATGGCCTCAGCTAGCAGAGGGGATATTGGTACTTGTAATCCTTAAGGGCCACAATGCTTAAACCTGCTGTCGAAATGTCTGTGCTACAAAATGGAAGGAAAGAAGAGATCTTGGAGATTTACTGAGTTGTATTTAATTTTGCTTTTTTTAAAAAAAAAACTTTGGGAGCTGTAGTAGGGCTGTCAAACTCCCAGCCCATGGGCCAGATGCATCATGCACTGGCTACAGCCACACCCAATATGTCACATGACGACACCATGATGACGTGACTTTGACACCCCTGTTCAATAGAGATGAAAGGTTGGTGTTCTTTCTTTTTCTTTTTTCCTTTCTGCGTAATTCCACCTTCTTTTTGTGAGATGTGTTGGCACATCTTAATCAGAGAACACCTGAGCCATAATTAAATATTTGAGTTTGTCATCTGGCTTTGAGAAGCTGTTTGAAAAGGAGCCAACATGGTCATTTTGACAGAAAGTAAAATGGCATTTGCAGGATCTTTTGCTCTGGATCTGAATCAGCAACGTCCTCTTTTTATAATGACTACTGAGAAGTTTCCAGGCACCATTAAATGATATCAGATAATTATTAGTATAGCAAAGCTAGGAATCAAACTGAGATAGAAGAATGTATGTATTTTGTTAGTGAAATATTATTAAAAACGTATTTTGAATGTGGAAAGAGAAATCAGATTATATTAATTAAAATCTTTTATTTTGTTGTTTTGATGATAAGTTGATTTGAATGCGAATTTATTTTTCTTCTAACATGAACCATTAAGTAAACTGATCTTTGTATGTACGTGTGTGAGAGAGAATATCAATATGCATGTTTATATCTATCTGATTTATATCACAAGTGGATATAATACAATCATATTTGAGTTGTCAGAACCTTTTAGTTGAAGAATATTTTATTTTGAATATATAGTTGAAAATAGCAAAAAGACTGATCCTCAGAAATGTTGGGGATGATCCTGGAATTTGAATAATTTAAGCTCTAGAACAGGGGTCTCCAACCTTGGCCCCTGGAAGCCTGGCGGACTTCAACTCCCAGAATTCCACAGCCAGCTTTGCTGGCTGTGGAACTCTGGGAGTTGAAGTCCGCCAGGCTTCCAGGAGCCAAAGTTGGAGACCCCTGCTCTAGAATAAAGTTTCCCACCCTGGCAATTTTAAGACTTTGGGAGTTGCTCAAATTTGCCAACCAGCTCTAGAACTTTCTGCCTCTTGTCATCTAATAAGCATCTTGTTCAGTTGCTTAGTCATGTCCATCTCTTCATGACCCATAGACCACAACATTCCAGGCCCACCTTTGCTACACTATCTCACAGAGTTTGCCCAAATTCATGTTCATTGCATCAGTGGCACTATCTAACCATCTTATCTTCTGCAGTCCCCTTCTCCTTTTGCCTTCAATCTTTCTCAGTATCGGATCTTTTTCCAATGAGTGCCTTCTCCTCATTTGGTGGCTCCAGCTTTTGCATTTGTCTTTTCAAAGGTTGACTTTTTAGGACTAATAAGCATGAAAAATCCCTAAATATTTTTTTGCAACACTAGTTTGGTAGAACGGGGACAGCAGACTCTGGTTACAATCGCAACAATATTATTAAATTCTAATTGTTCATCTGCCATATATATTATATTTCCTCATGCTTTCTGTTTTGTGAGGGTTTTTTTTTTCATTTAAACCATTTCATTTACACTCACTGTACATGTGAGTGTATGTAGACCGTTTTGCTTTATGCTTAGGTTTTAATGATTTTCAAATTCTTTTTCCCAGATTTATAATTCTAGGAATAAAATACTGGCTTTGTTCCATGTAGCAATTAAGATTCATTAGCAGAACTGTGTGGTACAGATAGCCAGAGCATACTATGTCTGCTCCCATCTGTTTCTTAGCCAGGCATGTCCGTTCTATTAACAGTCATGAGCTGTGAAATTCACCCCATTTATATCACTCTTCTATCATATCTTCTTTGTCCTATCAATCACTTTGATTTATTCTCTATCCCAACATGCATTCCTTTCTCTCTTCTTCTTGCTCACACAATATCAGTGATAGCCTCAGAACCAAATATGTTTCTCAATCCATATAATTTCCAGAGATCTGCCACCATGGTTCTTTATTCTTCCTGACCCTTCTTTGATTTTAAACTGGCCTTAGTTCTGTAAAAGATCTTGCAATAGACGTAGTTCAGCTACCACTAGTTAAAAAGAGTGGTCCATTGATATGGTCAAGATTCTCCTTGTCGATACATTAGAACAACATCAATGAGTAAACTGCTAATAGCTTGTTGTTCCTTTAGCTTGTGCTAGAATAAAGAATTGGATTTTTCCAATATGTTCAGTGAGGATTGTAATATGCTATATTTTGAATAAAAGCAGTCTTTTGTGAGTTCCTATTTCTAGGCATGTTCAACCTCAGCAATGAATAATCCTGTTGACTGGGATTTAAGGAAATGGTTTTCCTTACATACTTGGTGGCCAAGAGATTGGGGAATGTTCCAAAGATGCTTTTTGTTAAAAGCAACTGGACTTTCTAGGGGTTTTTTCTTTAAAAATATTTCACTTCTCATCCAAGAAGCTTCTTCAGTTCTGAAGAAAATCCAGTTGCCTTTTGGAAAGGCAGCCATGGGACAAGCATGACCTGGATGAGTAAGAATCTCCATAGAGATTGGTGGATGCTGTTTTCTAAAATAATATGATTGTGATGAACTAGGTAGAGAGTCCTTATAAATCATAGGATTCATGTATCCCCAATTTAGACAACCGCATCTTTAGAACTTGTTTTCTTTAATGATAGATTTTTTTAAAAATTACAATATTATCTTTTAGAAAAATCAGTTTGGAGTTACTGATATTCCCTTCTACTTTTGGTGAAATAGGCTTCCGTTTTGGATAGTTGAAACATCTTTATAAATTCATTGGGAGTCCAAGGCAGAAGCCGCTTATAAAGAGAGGCGGTGGCAGTTGTAAACTACAAAGTATCCAAGTTTAAAAGTAGTGGGAATTGTGGTTTACAAGCCATAATCTGAGCAAAGTTGCCTCATAAATACTATCTGGGTTCTGAAAGCCTCGTGGGGCTCTTTAAAGTTGTGTTCCATATTGTAAGACAGTCATGCAGTATTTAGTCCAGTTTTTGTACCTGTCACAACTCCAGTCTGAATTTCAATTTGAATCTTAATTAGGATCCACCCTCTCCTCTTTTAGTCAGAGTGGCTGCATTGAAGATTATTTTCTTATTCTCATAGGAAGAAGAAGCAGTTAGAGGCTTATGAAAAACATTTAAATTGATAGGAAAATATCAGTTGCCTTCACTTGGATAAAGATGAATTAGAGTCAGTCAGCATTCCTCATAAAAATACGGCTCCAAAACATGCAGATCTTGTCCTTCAAAACATAAATAACCCTCAGTAGAGATTCTAGGGGAAATTAATGTGTTGTGAGAGAAGCCAAAGATTGCAGACAGGCAAAAAAAAGACCTTTGCTCTTTTCTGGTGAAAAAGTATCCAGGCTGACTGGTGGAGCTTTCCATCAAGATAGAGACAGACTGAAGGGTTTAAATGCCTGAGGCGACATAGCCGAGCTCACTTCTGTTTGATTCAAAACACTCTCTGGATGTGTTTGTGTAGATGTGTCATTGTGTTCAGATGGGAAGGGCTCTGTCTTTGTGCCTCCAGCACAGAAGGGCCTATCTCTGTGTTTCAGCTGTCACCTCCTCCCTTGTAAGCAAGTCTAAGACTTCTTGCTGTAAGATTGAATTGATATCTGGAGGAGATGCGGGATTTGAGATCCACAAAGCATCTGATTGCTTTTACATTCAGATCCTAAAACATTCTTCTCCTTGGGCCAAATCCTTTGCCTTCGCAACAGTGATGAGGGACTTCACTCTTGTGGATGAACTGTAATTGCTAAACATTTGTGTCTGCCTGACTAGGGAGAATTTTGTACCATCAGTCTCCAGGAATTCCTATTCTAAAATATAGTTGATATTTTTTTTTTCTCAACAGAAGGAAGTCCCTCTGCACTTAACTGCAGGTGGGAGTGTGTGGATGAATATGAGAACTTCATCATCATAAAGAAGTGATAATGCTCTTTTTGGAGGTTGTTTTGCTTTTTGCTGTTTAAGTGCACAGCATTACAACTCATTATGGTTCCCAAAATATTACAAAATTGAAATTCTTGGCAAACTTCCTTCCTTCCTTCCTATCTTTTGGTTCTTGTAAAAATTGAAATTCTTGGCAAAGTAACTTCCTTCTTTCCTTCCTTCCTTCCTATCTTTTGGGTCTTGTAAAAATTGAAATTATTGCCAAAGTAACCTCCTTTCTTCCTTCCTTCCTTCCTGTCTTTTGGGTCTTGTAAAAATTGAAATTCTTGGCAAAATAATTTCCTTCCTTCCTTCCTTCCTTCCTTCCTTCCTTCCTTCCTTCCTTCCTTCCTTCCTTCCTTCCTTCCTTCCTTCCTTCCTTCCTTCCTTCCTTCCTTCCTTCCTTCCTTCCCTCCCTGTCTTTTGGTTCTTGTAAAAATTGAAATTCTTGGCAAAGTAATTTCCTTCCTTCCTTCCTTCCTTCCTTCCTTCCTTCCTTCCTTCCTTCCTTCCTTCCTTCCTTCCTTCCTTCCTTCCTTCCTTCCTTCCTTCCTTCCTTCCTTCCTTCCTTCTTGTCTTTTGGGTCTTTGTAAAATCCACCCAAAACCTTTGAAATTGATCAAAGTAGAACTTAAATACCTCAGCTTCCCCATTCCCTCTTCTGGATGTTTTTGCACCATTTCAGACAGATCTATTAATGTACTCCTATGCTTGTTGCATACGTGACAAGTGTCTTAACAGTAGTCATTTGTCCTGGCTTGCCCAGGTTTTCAAAAAATGAAGCTGCATGGCTGCTCTACTAAGATCCTGATGCAGTATTAGCCCTGTGATTTATTACATCTGTTTCAAGGTTTTAAAATTGAAGCATTGCATCACAATTGGATAGTAGAGAAAGTACTCTTTCTCAATGCCTTAAGCAGCGTTGGCATGGACTTTTTGTGAATTCATAGGATTTGTTGAAAGATACAGTGCAAAATCTTTTTGAATATTTTCCTGTTTTATTTTTCCAACAAATAGTGAAGTGCAAAACCAGATTGATACTACACTATCCATTTCCTTCCAATTAGCTCAGCCAATTTAATATATAACTAGGCACATATTATATATATATTTATCTTTTTATTATTTAATTCCTGTTGTGTATAGGGTTTGTAAAAATTACATCTTTTAAATATTGTACACTGCCCATAGTTATCTTGGGTATGATGAGCGGTCAATAAATTTAAATAATAATAATAATAATTAATAAACTGAGCCTGGGGTTTTCTGTCTTCTTCTGTTGATTTTTACTGATAATAAGCAGAAAAGAAGTGAAACCATGGCTTGAGGCTTAAAGTGGATTTCAAAGGAAAGGTTATCATCGGCTGAACATTATGCAGCTTAAATGTTCTCTGATAACATATGCATAAACTCTGTTGGCTTAATGAGTATGTATACCACTCTATTTCTAAAGTCTCTAACAATATACAGTGTTTCTCCAACAATACGGTCTCCACCAATAGGAAGCCCCACCATGTTTCTTTGGCATAAAATCAAATTAAGCCCCTCCCCCTAAATTTAGGCCTATTTTAAAACATGCAAAATAAGGGGGAAGGGCAGGGGACTTGCCGTTAGGAGCACCCCTGGGCAGCAATTCCTCGCCACCAGCCGCTCCTAATGGGTGATCATGGCGAAGCGTGGAGCTCCCTACTCCCACCTTTGCTGCAGACACCTTTGGCACCCGCCGCTGTTGCTTTCCCTTCTGCCCATTCCGCCAAGTTTGGAGCTGCCGCTTCCATGTTTGGAGTGTCGCCACCATTTGGAGCTCCAAACAGCAGCAGTGCTCCAAACGCGGAAGCGGCAGCTCCAAACATGACGGCGGGCGATCTTTTTATTTTGGTCCGTGTGAAGCTCAGAGCGAGCAAGAGAGGGAGACTGTGATGCCTCCATCTGAAATGGCAACCTCACTAGTGGATCACAATGTGGCTGGAAGCCCGAATCAGTGGGAAATGATGGCAATCTTTTTGGAGCGAGAGGAAAGGGAGAGAAGAGTTGCGAGGCGTAATTTGCAGGAGGAAGTGGGTGTATCCCATGGCAGGGAACCCAAGGAAGAAGGGCTGGTAGGCAACAGAGAGCGTCCCGTAGCTCCGGAAGCAGCCTAGAGACGCACCCGGGAAGAGGCGCAGATGCTGCCTTGTAGTTCCCAAGCCAACTGCATGCGCCGCCTTCAGTTATGTGCGCTCTGCGCTTTGGGCATCTCCGTGTGATTGCGACCCTGTCCTTTCCACCTGGCGCCCTTGCTGCTTTCTGGCTCTTTAACAACCGGCTTTGCCTTTGGAGCACTACCGCTGTTTGGAGCTCCAAATGGCGGCGGAAGCTCCAAATGTGGAAGCTCCAAACATGACGGTGGGCGATCTTTTTATTTTGGTCCGCGCGAAGTTCAGAGCGAGCATGAGAGGGAGACCGTGATGCCTTGCTAAAGAGCCAGAAAGCAGCAAGGGCGCCAGGTGGAAAGGACAGGGTCACGATCACACAGAGATGCCCAAAGCGCGGAGCACACATAACTAAAGGCGGCGCACGCAGTTGGCTTGGGGACTACAAGGCAGCATCTGCGCCTCTTCCCAGGCGCGTCTCTAGGCAGTTTCCGGAGCTACGGGACGTTCTCTGTTGCCTACCAGCCCTTCTTCCTTGGGCTCCCTGCCGTGGGATACACCCACTTCCTCCTGCAAATTACGCCTCGCAACTCTTCTCTCCCTTTCCTCTCGCTCCAAAAAGATCGCCATCGTTTCCCGCCGATTCGGGCTTCTAGCCACATTGTGATCCACTAGTGAGGTTGCCATTTTGGATGGAGGCATCGCAGTCTCCCTCTCTTGCTCGCTCTGAACTTCACGCGGACCAAAATAAAAAGATCGCCCGCCGTCATGTTTGGAGCTGCCGCTTCCGCGTTTGGAGCACTGCCTCTGTTTGGAGCCCCAAATGGCGGCGGCATTCCAAACACGGAAGCAGCAGTTCCAAACTTGGCGGAATGGGCAGAAGGGAAAGCAACAGCGGAGGGTGCCAAAGGTGTCTGCAGCAAAGGTGGGAGTAGAGAGCTCTCCACGCTTCGCCATGATCACCCGTTAGGAGCGGCTGGTGGCAAGGATGCAAGGGTGGGAATTAAGTCATACCCGAAAAGACGTCCTAGCCGTTTTTTCGGGGGTCAAAAAAAAAATAAGACCCGGCCTTATTATATGAGAAACACGGTATTTATTGGTAATATTGTTAGCCATGGTAGTGTAGTGGTTAAAATGGAGGATTGCAAGCTGACTCTGCCCATTGTCAGGAGTATGATCCTGACCAGCTCAAGGTTGATTCAGCCTTCCGTCCTTCCAAAATCAGTAAAATGAGGACCCATATTGTGGGCAATATATTGACTCTGCAAACCATTTAGAGAGGGATGTAAAGCACTATAAAGTGGCATATAAATCTTAAGTGCTATTGCTATTTTGAAGTAGAAAAGAAGAGCACTAGCTGATATTATTTCTCTTTGAGGCTAGCAACATTACTTTTTGGCTCAAATTCTATCTGGTAGAACTTGGGCTTTTTTGCATCCCTTTGTGGTAGACAGATTTTGTCCCATGTTGGTTTCCAGTCTTCAGCTGATTTGTTTGGATTAAGCCCAGCTCCATTTAGGAATCTTTGAATTTCTCTCAAATTAACACTGCTGCTGGAAATTAAAACTTCATTTCCAGATCATCAGCCAATTTTGCTCATTATTAAAACAAATCATCAACAGTCAGTGCTCTCTAACCCATCTTAAATTACCTATTATTGCAACTTCTCCATCTAAGTTCTTTTCCAGAGTACTCTTTTTAGAAAAACAAAACAAAGAGACCCCACGTTTTTTCACTAGATCAGCAGCCCTCCTTCTTTCTCCTATGGGAAAGTCTTCTTTGGGACAACTAAGCTGTCTTCTACTCAAAAATTCTTGTCAATTTATTCAAACAAGTGTTGGGGCGCCTATTCTTCATGCCTCAAATGACAGATTCATAGAGTGAATTGACCTCCTCTAGCCTTTGACAAGCATGATTTAGGAAAGCCTCATTTTGAACTTTAGCAAACTATAGCTAAAATATTTTCATTTAATGCTCTCTATTCCTAATTTACCTCATGACTTCAATTTCATCCTTACTCTATCCTTCAAGCAGACAAAATTATAGCCAAGCTTTGATGGCTTGAAGAAGCAATAGAGGGTAAATATTTCTTTCAGCTTGCTTACATTTTCTTCATTTCCTTATCTTGAAACAAAATAAACACTATCAACCAGTATCTATTTTCTTCTGATTCATCAACCTTATGGACTACAAACCCAGATCTAAAAGGACAAGTACAGTAAAATGCAATATCTAGCACAATGGGAGATGATACTGAATTTAAGACACATGTACACATATCCCCATGGAAGATCATCACAGATAAAAGATCATCTGTCATCATTTCTCTACCATATTCTCAGATGACTGTCCCATTTTAAAGTTACATTATCTGGGGAAATAACATTGATTTTTATTTTCAGTCAATGTAGTAGAAGATTATTTCTTTTCTTTTCTGTGAAACTTTTATTAAGCGTTTGTGAGAAAAGAAAACAGACAAGAAAAGAGGAGGATGACATAAAAGGAAAATAGAGTGAAATGAATAAATACAGAATTTAAAATGTCTACAATATATTACAGTACAATACAGTGCATGTTAGCACATGTATAAAATGATGAAGTTAGAAAACAGGGTTTTTTTCTCTTTGTGTCTCTGTCTTTTTCTTTCTCTCTTTAACTATTTTACGCACACCCCTGCCCCAGCCCTCCCAAAGCACCTCCGTGGGCAGCAGAGGCGGCGGACCTGGCTGCCTCCCTGTGCTGCTTATGGTAAGGAGAGCTGGGAGAGCACTGCATGGCAACTTAGCCAGCCAGCTGAGCCTGAGGATGGGGGGGGGGAGCAGCTAGGTAGGCTGGGCAAGGCCCAGGGAGCCCCGGGGACAGTGGGGGAACCTGTGAGCAGGCAGATCGGCTCCAGGCTGCTTCTTTCACCTGCTCTTGCTGGGAGAGCTTCTCCCAGCAGAGCAAAAAGCTTACAAGGCCCCTCCCTTTGGGAAATGGCTTCTGGGCAGCAGAGAGAAACGGGATTCAACCGGGCTGTTTCTCTGCTGCCCAGGAGCGAAAGGCAGGCAGCAATGGCTGGCCTGGCGGGCAAAAGTTGGCTGTAGGCATGTCACGCATGCTCACGATGTTGTGCATGTGCAATAAGGACTGACTGGGCAGGGAGCGGAGAAGCGGGCAGAGAGGGATGGGGCCAGCGAGGGTGCCATTTTACTGGTTCTCCGAACTACTGGGAGCCCTAACATCCGGTTCTATAGAACTGGACAGAACTGGTAGAATCCCACCCCTGAATACAAAGAGGAGATTTCACTGCCTTATCTGTAACTTTTAACTTTGATGCTTTTGACCATCGCATACAGTTTTACAGCCAGACTCCAAAATTTATTCCAGTGGCTGTTCAGAATGCAATGAAACTATTGTATTAGTTGCTAAAATAAATATAATAAAATAATAATTGGTGTAATAGGTCTCAACTATGCTCTTAATTTAAATGTCTTATTGAAGGCAATCCCTGTTGGGGGCTTCAAGTATGAAAATGAGTCCGTGCAGCTACGAAACAGATTTTTGCAAATAGAAATATAATTTTAGATTCTCTGTTAGCAAAGAGGATTTGGACAGAAAAAATGTCTGAGTGACCTTAAGAAGCAGAATAAAATTTGCTGCTCAATACGTAGAGGTGTGTTAACTTAATTCAGTCTCATTCAAATTACATGGGAAGAGTCTCTGAGGTCCTGAATTTTCATAAAAACCTGCCTTCCCCCCAAAATGCCAAGAGTATAGCACTGAAGGAAACTCTAGAAGGTGTCCATCAATTTTGGGGATAAGTAAAGATAAACTGCTGCAGCAAATCTTTGGAATTCTCTAAGATGTTGAAAAGTCTTTGAAACTCAGCTTAAACGATTCCAAATGCTATGTTTGATCCCCTCTCTAATCTTTTCTGATCGTGAAGTTAATAAATATTCAGGTTGCAAGAGCATAGAAATGCAAATTACGTCTGGTGCTCTTCTATTGTGTAGAGTTAATATAAGCAGAAGAATTCCCATTGGTGCTAGAATAAGCCTAAGCCAGGCTCCCAAGATAACTGACCAAACATTATTATCAGTTTTGGGCAACCTGACCTTATGGCTTAGAACCACATTAAGAACATATTTGGGTGACTTGAAACATCTAAATTTGGACATTTTCCAGGGGGTCATCACTGAAATGAGGTCCCCACTGTACCTCATAAGATAATGGTGTAATTTATTTGTTACAAAAAGTTTGGTAGCTGATCAAGTTCCTTCCCTACTGAACCTTAATATTGCTGTGTCTCCCCCTTTTTTAGCCATATATTTAATGCAAGCAGATTCCTTGAGGAAGCTTGAAAACAACTAAATATTTAAAACTCTTGATTTATTCTGTGTCACAGATGTCTGTACACCAGCTGTGGAACTTCATAGGATTGGGGAAAAAAATGCATGCTTTGTTTTATAATATTTCATGACTACATTGGTCCTCTTGGTAAAGTTGAACAAGGGCCTTTAAGGATCTAACCTTCTCTGAGTCAAAATGACAGCATCATCTGCATAAAAGAAAACAGAAAGATATTTGTCTGAAATTTTGGCGTGCAAAACTGTCCCTTGAAGATTCCGATGAGAGAATTTATATAAATATCAGGAATAGAGTCAAAAGCTAACTTTGTTTTACCTTCTCAAGGAACTTTCCAGAGTAACTACATTTCATTCTCCATCTTGCATTATCATGTCATTTGGGTATCAACAGTAGCAGATCAATAGTAGAGTTCTTACTTTTCCCCATTGAAAGGTAAAGGTTTCCCTTGTCCAGTCATGTCTGGCTCTAGGTATGTGTGTGTGTGTGCCAGTGGTGGGATTCAAATTTTTTTTACTACTGGTTCTGTGGGTGTGGCTTGGTGGGTGTGGCTTGGTAGGCATGGCAGGGGAAGGACACTGTAAAATCTCCATTTCACCCCACTCCAGGGGAAGGTTACTGCAAAATCCCATTCCCTCCCCACCCCACTAACCAGCTTTCAGCTCCATTCTCCTGTACAGGGCAACAACAGAAGACCCAGTCAATCAGCAGAAAATAGATGGGGGCAGCGCCAGTCAGAGGTGGTATTTGCCAGTTCTCATGTTCCTTGATTAAGGGAGGTCAGGCTGGATGGTGGAGGAAAACAACAATGACCCGCTGCATGTGTCTGGGCCTGTGGAGTGCAGGGTGGCAGCGGCAACTGGCATTTTACACAGTAGCGCTAAGGTCATGGTGTGAGGTGCCAAGTGGGCCTTCTTCAGTGGCAGCAGGGCCAATGCCGGGACTGAAGTCCGCGGTAGTCCTCAATGTACAACCACAACTGAGCCCCAAATTTCCATGGCTGCGTGGGACAGATTCCAAGTGAGTTTTGTCCCATTTTGCAAACTTTCTTGCCACAGTTGTGAAGTGAATCACTGAAGTTAACACCATCCTTAAGCGAAATCTGTCTTCCCTGTTGCCTTTGCTTGTCAAGAAGGCCGCAACACGTGATCACGTGACCTTGGGACATGGCAACCATCGTCAACATGAGCCCGTTGCCAAGCATCCAAGTTTTGATCATGTGGTCATGGGGATGCTGCAGCGGTTGTCAGGGTGAAAAAAATGGGCCCAAGTCCTTTTTTTTCCCACTGCTATTGTAACTTTGAACAGTCACTAAAAGATCGGTTTTAAATCAAGGACTACCTACCGAGGCCATGGCAGTAGCGGCAGCTGGCTGAGAATGCTGAAGGTCCCTAGTCTCTACTTCAGCCTTGGCAAGCCAGATGGGGGTGATAGGCAGGTGGAGGGAGTTGAAGACTCCCTGTGGCCTTTAAATGTGGACTAGCCCAAATTTTGATCACATGACCACAGAGCCCCTGCAACTTCAGACACAGGCCATGAATCCCATCGCTCAGCACCATGATAACTGTAAACATTCGCTGAAGGAATGGTTGTAAGCTGTGGACTTACCGGTATTCCATCCTTTATAAACTTACTCAGCTTCAAGGTAACATTTCTTGTTCGGTGCAGTGCAGGGAGGAACCTTTTATGCTGAGAAAGTATAAATGCAGGATCGTGAGGGCCTGTGAGAGCTCCTAAATTTAAAATATATGGAAAATAAAACCAGGTGTTGTCTTAATTCTTCATCTGTGCCTCAGATGCAAAATATGTGCCCTGTCAAAAGTGCTGTGCTCCACAAAATATTACTGTCTCAGTATTGCATTCATTCAAAGTGGCCTTTATGTAAAACAACTCCTGTCCCATCCCTGCATATATATGGCTAAAGATAAAAATATCGCCTAGGTAAATTACACACACACACACACACGCACATATATATAGTTTACCTAGGAGATATTTTTATCTTTAGCCATATATATGCAGGGATGAGATAAGACACAGGAGTTGTTTTAAATGAACAACACACACATGCATACACATATACATACACATACACACACACATATGGTACTTAGGTTTCTTCGGGTATTTTCCCACATCTTAATAGTTGTGCTTTTAAAGTTATAAGCACAACAATTAAGACATGGGAAAATACCCGAAGAAACCTAAATACCATACCCGCAAAAACATAAGAATACACACACACACACACACACCTCTTGTTGTAGTGTACCTAGGAGATATTTTCATCTTGAGCCTGGAGAAACAAGCTGCATTCCATTCCATATTATATTTTATTCCTATAATTGTGTGAAACAATTTTCCCAAGGAATTGCCTAATCTTCCTGCCCACCCTCACCTCTAAATTAGATAGCATGTTGGAACAATTCTTTTCTGAAAAGCCTTTACTGCCCTTTGTTGTCGCTAAGCTTAACAACAATAGAAATTCAAATCTTGATTGTTCAAATTCAAATCTCCTTAACTATATACCTCCCATCTTTTCCAAAATATAACCACCTATATTTAGTAGTTTGGTTTTTACAGACCATTTTCAAAAGGATTCACAGAACTGATAGAATAGAATAGAATAGAATAGAATAGAATAGAATAGAATAGAATAGAATAGAATAGAATAGAATAGAATAGAATAACTAAGTTAGAAGGGACCTTGGAGGTCTTCTAGTCCAATCCCCTGCCTAGGCAGGAAACCCTACACCGCTTCAGACAAATGGTTATCCAACATCTTTTTAAAAACTTCCAGTGTTGGAGCATTCACAGCTTCTGGAGGCAAGTAGTTCCACTGATTAATTGATCTAACTGTCAGGAAATTTCTCCTTAGTTCTAAGTTGTTTCTCTCCTTGATTAATTTCCACCCATTGCTTCTTGCCCTGCCTTCTGGTGCTTTGGAGAATAGCTTGACTGCCTCTTCTTTGTGGCAGCCCCTGAGATATTGGAACACTGCTATCATGTCATTCCTAGCCCTTCTTGTCATCAAACTAACTGGACACACCCAGTTTCTGCAACCGTTCTTTGTATGTTTTTGCCTCCAGTCCTAATCATCTTTGTTGCTGTTCTCTGAACTCTTTCTAGAGTCTCAACATCATTTTTGTTCCAAGGGTGGCCTTACCAAGGCATTATAAAGTGGTATTAACACTTCACATGATCTTGTTTCTATCCCTCTGTTTATGCAGCTTCCAAAGACAATTCACTAGAACATGACAGTGTGTGTGTGTGTGTGTGTGTGTGAGAGAGAGAGAGAGAGAGAGGAGGTGGGGTGTATACCACATCTGTATGTTCTTGTAGTGTCTAGAATTCTTCAGTCACCATTTGAAATTTGACCAGGTAGAAAAAAGTTTATAAATTTGAAAGGGTCCATTTTATTCATGGAATCCTGTATCAAACACAACAAGTAGTCCTCAACTTACAACTGTTTGTTTAATGATGGTTGAAAGTTACACAAGCCTTGGGAAAAGTGACTTACGACTGGTCCTTAAAGCACCACCCCATGGTCATGCGATTGTAATTCAGGCATTTGGCAGCTGGTTCACTGTTACAAAGGTTGCTGCAAACTTGCCTGTATGTGATTGTGAGTTGCAGCCTTGCCAGCCAACTTTGGACAGTCAATTGGGAAAGGCATATTCACTTTATGGCCACCACACGACTCACTTAACAACCACATCATTTGCTTACTGACAGAGGTCACATGATGATTTGCTTTATGCCAAACCAACTTATACGATGGAAATTTGGGTCTCAATTTTGGTGGTTAGTCAAGGATTGCAAATGCTTCCAGTGCTGATATTTTGATTTTACAACAGAATAGCAGAGTTGGAATGAACCTTGGAGGTCTTCTAGTCCAATCCCCTGATCCTATACCATTTCAGACAAATGGTTGTCCAATCTCTTCTTTAAAACCTCCAGTGTTGGAGCACCCACAACTTCTAGAAACAAGTCATTCTACTAATTGATTGTTCTCACTATCAGGAAATTTCTACTTAGTTCTAAGTTGTTTCTCTCTTTGATTAGTTTCCATCCATGACTTCTTGTCCTGCCTTCAGGTGCTTTGGAGAATAGATGGGCCTCTTTTTCTTTGTGGCAACCCTTTAGATCAGGGGTCTCCAACCTTGGCTCCTGGAAGCCTGGTGGACTTCAACTCCCAGAATTCCACAGCCAGCTTTGCTGGCTGTGGAATTCTGGGAGTTGAAGTCCACCAGGCTTCCAGGAGCCAAGGTTGGAGACCCCTGCTTTAGATATTGGAAGACTGCTATCATGTCACCCCTAATCCTTTTTTTCATTAAACTAAACATACCAAGTTCTAGCAACCGTTCTTTACATGTTTTAGCCTCCAGTCCCCTAATCACCTTTGTTGCTCTTCTCTGCACTCTTCTGAAGTTTCAACATCTGTTTTTATATCGGGTGATCAAAACCAGATGCAGTATTCCAAGTGTCATCATACCGAGGCATTATAAAGTGGAACTAACACCTCATGTGATCTTTATTCTATCCCTTTCTTTTTTTTTTTTTTTTTTGAAACAAATTTTATTAATTTTAAAGACAAACAAACCATCATTAACCATTGAATACATAAACCCTCTTTCCATTATAAATTTTACAAGTCGAATAAGACATTATTTTATACAACATAGTTCTGTTTTACACCATTTCCATATGAATATATAAATATCTCTAAGCAAATTTATCATTATTTCTCTTTACTCTTATTCAATTTCATTATTATTATTATTATTTCCTATATTTATCCAATTTATAATCATCATCTACATTTCTCTCTGACTTAGTTACCATTATTCTCATCCAACATTCCTCCGAGGTTTTATTAATTCTCAAACAAACATGAACACACAAAACACACAATAATAAAACTTCTTTTAAGAAAGTAGTTTGGACCCAGATTACCTCTCTTTATATGGACTTCAATTAGCTTCGTGCTCATCTTATATATCATTACCTATTTTATTTACCATTATGTATCCTCTATGTAACTTCTCCCTGCTTTTCACTCTTCTTAATTCTATTTTATTTAATTCATTTTAATTTAAATCATTATGTTTGTATGTTTTGTCCATTCTTTCCAAATTATCCATTTATCTCATTCCCTACAAAAAAAAAAAAGATTTCTCCTGAAATCACTGATCAGAGTATGATGCCTTTCTATCCTCCCCCTAAATTAATATTTAGAATAACGCCCATTTCCCAATCTGATTCTGCTTAGTACATTCTACCAGCTAACATTTAAAAAAAGGAAAGAATAATAAATCTAAAATGATTAATATAGTTAAATAATAAATCTAAATGTTAAATCTTGTAACATTCCAATTATCTATTTCAAAAACAAACGCTACAATAGTAAGTTTATAGTAACCAATACAACAATCAATTAAACTCTTCAATTAAACTCAATATTTTAAACATTCCTTTTAATATTTTGTTAAGTTTTAAAGTCTATCATTACTAAACATTTCAATATTTTAATCTTTTATTAATTCTTATAACATTCTAGTTTTCTATTTCTAATACAAATACTACAATACCATCTTATGTACCTTGCAGAATCTTCTTTTTAAAAGAAATTATACATTACCCTTTATCCCTAAAAAAAATTCCTTTTTTCCATCTTGTTTCATACCTTTGTGGCTTCCCCCCCCCCTTTTCCCTTTCTTTCTTATCCCACCTGGCCTTTTTACCCCCCCACCTTCTGCCTTTTTAGCTTCCCCTCTCTGCTGTATTCCTTTTTTCTTTTGCTTACTAACATTGTGTTGATTTTGCATCTTATTTTTCTCTTTCTTGGGTGGTTTTTTAAGTCTTAAGTCCTTCATTTTCCTTCCTCTCTTTCTCCTTTCTTTCTTAATTAAGTTTTGAGATTCATTGAAGATGGCGTCTTCTTCTTCTTCTTCTGTTTCCTCCATCTGTTGTTGTGTTTGCTGATAAATAGCAAGCGCCATTTCTAAAAAAAGGAAGGTTTCTTTCACAGCGTCCTTGCCTTCTTTTTTTATTTTTCCATATTCCTTTCTAAGTTCATCAACAGGTAAAGCCATTGTAAATCTTTTCTTTATTCTTCTTAAAACAACCAAGATGTTTCAAAAGTTAGAACAGTTCCCCAAAGTCCCAGAGACATCAATCAGTCCAAACATAGCACAAAGTTCTCACTTTCTCTTCCTGGGGTAATATCAATAGAAGGGAAAAGAAAAAAAGCCCAATCTATATTTTAAAGCCTTATTGCAATTAATTTCTAGTCTCAAAATCTTCAAGGTATCTCCTCCAGCAAGATCTTATTTTTTTTTTTTTGTCCTCTCCCTTCCCACTTATAACAAGAAGCCAAGTTTTTACCTTTTATAAAAAGACAGGTTTCTCAATGGCCATTTGTTGATTCCATAGGGAAGGAGAGTAAACTTTCCCTTTCAGCACCTCAAATTTGCCGCTTGAGATTCTCCTTTGGAAACAAAGTATCGTTCAAAAATAGTCATAGTTTTCAGGATGTTAGGCGTCTCTTAAAGTCCTGGGTCAGCCAAAAAACTTTCTCTTGTAAACTTTCTCCCCTCTTCCTCCTGCTCAGTCTTACCCAGCTGCCGGCTTCTTTGTGGCAGCCATTACAGACCACCGCTCCACCGTCTTGAGAAAAGGGGGTTTTGCCGGCTGGGGAGGGGGTCTGCAACACCCCCAAACCCCTCTCCGGCTCCCCCCTGTCTTCGGCTGCCTCTGCGGGGCAGCCTTAGCCTCCAGACCCGTCAGGATCGGAGGCACCAAGACGGCTAGCGCCGCAGGGATCGCGCAGGATCGCGAATCCCTGCTGCTGCCGAAGCCGACAAACCGGAAGTTCATTCTATCCCTTTCTTAATGCAGCTTAGAATTACATTGTATTTTTTGGCATCTACAGCACATTGCTGGCTCATATTTAAGTGATTGTCCACTAGAACTCCCTTTCGCAGTTACTACTATTGAACCAGGTACCACCTATACCATATCTGTGCATTTGGTTTTTCTTTCCTTAAATTTTCACCAAAATTTAATTTTTTCACTACTGAATTTCATTTTGTTAGCTAAGACCCAGTGTTCAAGTCTGTCAAGATTCTTCTGTATCCTAAGCCTATCTCCTGGAATTTTGGCTATTCATGCCAGCTTGGTGTCATCTGGAAATTGAATGAGTTCCCCATCTATCCTCATCTAAATCATTGATGAAGATATTGAAGAGTACTGGGCCTAAAAGAGAGCCTACTTACTTCTGTTCATATAGGTGCAGTTCCATTAAGGACTACATGTTGAGTGCACTTGGTCGGCCAATTACAAATGCATCTGGTAGTGATGTTGTCTAACCCAGGGATCTCCAACCTTGGCAACTTTAAGCCTGGGGGACTTCAACTCCCAGAATTCCCCAGCCAGCCAGAAGTCCTCCAGGCTTAAAGTCGCCAAGGTTGGAGACCCCTGGTCTAACCCACATATGATATACTTGAATTGAAGAATATTCATTTTAGTATATGCTGAAAATAAAAACCTGAACCAAAACTATAGTATTTATATTTCAGTTTTATTTCTAACAACCAAACCTTTTGGTTTTAATTTGTTTTCTTCATGATGCAGGCCTCTCTGCCAAACACCATCGTATTTTCTTGTACACTGGTCTGCTTACTAAGTGGAATTGATTCAGGTCATGACCATTTCATCTCTCTTAAGACCAAATAGTGCAGCCATACCTCTGCAACTTCCAAACATTTTCTGTAGCCAATTAAGTCTTTGTATCTGGGCTTTTGGATCTTTTTTTTTTTAAACCCTTCTTATCAGAAATTCTTTTAGCTCAAAAATAGCTTGAAGTCTCCTTGCTTGCTCTGCATGTTTTAGATCCCTCCAGATTGCAGAAAGCATTGACATCTATGGACTGCAAAGATCATTTTTAAAATCTTTATCTTTCCTGTAAGCACTTCATGATTGATTTTTGTGTGAGTGGCTATTTTGTGTGTGGGGAGGGGAGGGATCATTGTTTTGTAAAAAGATCCAGCCTCGTTTCAGTTTCTTCACTGATTATTATAGGACACAAATGTTAGTATTTAATTGAATTTAAACTTCTGCACACAATTTCTTTTCTTACACCATTGGCTGGCATACTCTAAAATATCAAAGAGTCAACAGATGTTTTCAATTTTTCCTTTTTTTTCTCTTTCAATGTATCTTCTGGGCTTTGGGCTGAACAATTGATTCAAGTTTTCTTTTGCATATTTTTCAATGGCTTTGTGATAAAATCAGAGAAAATATTTCCCTCTAGCAATTCTCCCATACAGCTGTTGTTGTTTCAATGAAATTGTATAGTGAACAGCTACTTCAGATCAGCCAAAATTTTCAGCAAACTATTTTTAGTGATCTATGGGTTCTGATCAGTTTTCAGTTAGTTCCACCAGAGATTTATCTTGGCTTTTCATATTTTGCCCTGACTTCAACAAATGCACGAAGTTCCATTATTTAACAGCATTTCTCACAGTTGAAATTGCTACTTGGAGATATTTAAAGGGTTTTTTTTAACAGCCCTGCTTTGTAAAGGTGAATTATCTTAATTTTCAGTTGCTCAGACAACTGCTGAGAGGAGCTCATGTTGTTCAAAGTAAGTAGTTAATGAGGGGTTACAGTATTTGTTCACTCATGGAATTGTCTTTGATTCCTTCCTTCTGTCTCACAATTCGATTGCTTTTTCAGTATTATTGGTCTCTTCCGAGCTTTCAAAATAAAGCTGAATCACCAAGAAGGATGATCAAACTTCTGTACCTGCTACATTTACTATTTGCTTATTTTTAATCCAAAAACAACCACATGTAATTAGCAAATACCCATTGAGATGAGCAAAGAGATGCCTGCTTAACTTAGTATCACATGGAGTTTGTCTCTGCTTCTATTCTATTCAGCTTGATCAGTGGTGCTTAAAATTTTGCATGGAACTAAACGGGTCATATAATAGAAGATAAAATAAATAGCCTAAAGCCAATAAAAAGCAATTTAAGATCATCATTGTTGGGGAGAACTCAGTATTTTTCTGGAAATGCATTAACAGATATTTGCATTTCAATACCGACAGCTTGGGATTGAGGCCCGAGAGGCACACAATGGGGTGAGCTCCCATTCCTGTCCCAGCTCCTGCTCACCTACCAGTTCTAAAGCATGCAAATGCAAGTATATAAATAGGTACCACCTTGGTGGAAAGATAATAGTATTCTGTGAATCTTTGGCATATAGCCATGCTGGCTACATGACCATAGAAAATGTCTTTGGACAATGCTGGTTCCCTTGGCCAAGAAACAGAGATGAGACCACCTCCTAAAGTTGGATATGATTGGATAGGGAGACCTTTACCTATACATTCCCACTCATGCTTAGTAATACTATAACTAAATTTGCAGATGATACAACAGTGGTGGGTCTCATCTCTGGGGGGGGAGGGGGGAGTCTGCCTACCGAGATGAGGTAGACTGGTTGCTTTTGTGGTATGGAAACAATAACTTGGTCTTCAACACCAATAAGACCAAGGAGCTTATAGTGGACTATAGAAGGAACAGATCAGACATCCAGCCCTTGCTTGTCAATGGAGATCGAGTGGAGCAAATGGCCAGTTTTAGTTTCTGGGTGTTACCATAAAAGAGGACCTACCTGGGGTGCTCAGCAGAGATTATCCTACCCGAGACTTCTCAGAAAACAACAACTGAATGAAAAACTGCTGGTGACCTTCTACTGCTGCACCATAGAGAGTATTTTACCTTACTGCAGGCCCTGCCAATTGCACAGTGGCAGATAGGAAAGCACTCCAGAAGGTTAACATCATTGCCCAGAAGATCATGGGTTGCCCTCTCCCCTCTTTGGAAGAGCTTTATAGCTCCCACTGCCTTAAGAAAGTTCAAAACATTCTCAAAGATCCATCTCATCCTGGGAACCCTTTTTTTGAACTATTACCCTCTGGCAGACGGTAAAGAATAATAAAAACAAGGACAAATAAGCTGAAAAACAGCTTCTATCCCAGGGCAGTAGCTCTTTTGAATGCTGCTGTATAGTGCAGTGATGGTGCGGTGTCGGGGGTTTCCGGTTCAATTTGTGAAGGGGGAAGGATGTGTGTTTGTGTTTATTTTCATAGTCAAAATGGACACTGAAGATGATATTTAATTTCGTTGTATGAGGTGCAATGACAATAAAAACTAAAGTAGACTTCAGTAGACAATCTGCAGGTTGTTAACTAGGAATAGATAGAGGATAATGAAACTATAGGCTTTTTCAAAGCTACTGGGATGACTTTGAACTTAATGGCAAGAAGAGTTGGATATCTAACAGTGGTGGGATTCAATTTTTTTTTACTGTCGTTTCTGTGGGTGTGGCTTGGTGGACATGGCAGGGGAAGGATACTGTAAAATCTCCAGTCAGAGGTGGTGTTTTCCGGTTCTCTGGACTACTCAAAATTTCCGCTACCAGTTCTCCAGAACTGGTCAGAACCTGCTGAATACCACACCTCTGTTATATAACCCATTTTGAGCTAAGGGTTGGGGGAACAGATGTAAAAATGCAGAAGTACTCAGATGAAGTATGGATTTTTAAGCTTGTCTTAATGGGGAGACTAGATTATTCAGCCTTTGTTGACCCTTGGCACAGCAACATTCAGTTGAGTTAGAAATTAATGCAGTTGTTCAAAGATTTTCTCAAAGAGTTACTTTCATTTTAAGGCAGAGCAATTTCCTGCTTCTTTAATGGAATAAAGAAAACCATTTGAATGTGATGGTTCTTCAAAGCAATACTACTGAGTTCTTACAATAATGTACACACATACACACACACACACACACATACACAAAATCTGTCTCCAGTATTATGCTAATTGCTGAAGCAGCTTTCTCCTGAACTTTATATACCTGAGTGTGCAAATGCCCTTGATAAGCTCTATTGTTGGTATTTGGAACAAGAGCATTGTGTTTCTCATTTCATTATTCTGACTTGGACAAACTGGCCATAGATGGATGTAGATGGACACACTAATTGCAGGTTAGTAATCTACATAAATTAGAAATTTCTCTCCTTGCCCCATTACCCTCCTCCCCCATCGCAAAAACGCCTACTCAGTCTTGACTAAGCAAATTAAAGGTTTATTGTTGGATCTTGGTGCCAAAATTCTATCTTCCTTGATGTACAGGCCTTCTTTGTGTAATCTGTGGAAGTTGTAATTAAACTTCTCTTGTGTGATGAAGAGCTACAATCATATTTCAGTAGAAAGAGACTTTTAAGAAAAGGAGCATGTTGGTTTGGCAAGCTGATAGCGACTATTACTTTTCTTTTTATGTCTCCCAGAAGATTGTGTAAACAAGAAATGTGAAATATCAGAAACAGAGATGATTTACTGATGGGCCATAGGCCAGATACTATTCCGTGTAGCCCTTGGCAGCAATACTAAATACTCCTTGCAGATTTACTCATGCCTCCAGAAGTTGAGGGGTGCACAATGGCTCAGCAGTTAAAAAGCTAGGCTTGTCAGCTGGAAAGCCGGCAGCACAGGTTTGAGACCTGAGTGCCACATGACTAGAAAATCTCCAAAGTTCCTTCCAACTCTTGTTACTCATAAGGAAAAAAAAAAATGAAGTTTGTAACAAGGAGAGGATTATTGTTTTTGTCTTTAGATATTGCATGTAATTCCTTTGATAATTCTCAAAGAAGAATCAAATTGAGTGTATGCCTGTGCATGTATAAACACACGGGTGTACCCAAAGAAACATACATACATACATATATACAAATATTTATTCATAATCGTCTTACTTATTCTCAGATTCTTCCTCGCTATTCCCTTGTAAATGTATATTACTAACTTTACATTAGAGCCTGACTAGCTAGGAAAACACGAAGTGATGGACCCAGATCCCCGTAGAGACTGTCATAGAGAAAACCACGCATCTACTAGTTGCCTAGCCTTCTTTTCTACACCTTTTCGAAATGAATTTTTTGGCAATGCAATGTAGGTTAATAGCTGTCAGCCAAGAGGCTGGGTTTGCCCTCTTCCGGCAATAGATCAAATGGAGCAAAAGTATTGTTGGTACTCTGCTATAAATAAAGTTTCAGAAACTCCCTTCCTGTTGGGTAAAAAGATATATATATATATCTTGATAAGTTTTTAAAAAATCATGTTTACAAATTCTTTCAATCTGGGTCAGGGGAAGGGGAAGGGAAAAAGAAAATCATGGAAGGTGTATCAATTATATGTTGGATGGTAGAATAGAATAGAATAGAATAGAATTCTTTATTGGCCAAGTGTGATTGGACACACAAGGAATTTGTCTTGGTGCAAATGCTCTCAGTGTACATAAAAGAAAAGATACATTTGTTGAGAGTCAAGAATCATCAGGTACAACACTTAATGATAGTCATAGGGTACAATAAGCAATCAAATCATACTAGGAGTGATGAGAAGATTAATAGTAATAGTAGTGCAGATTTGTAAATAATTGGACAATGTTAAGGGAATTATTTGTTTAGCAGGGTGATGGCGTTTGAGGAAAAACTGTCCTTGTGCCTAGTTGTTCTGGTGTGCAGTGCTCTATAGTGTCATTTTGAGGGAAGGAGTTGAAACAGTTTATGTCTGGGATGTGAGGGATCTGTAAATATTTTTACAGCCCTCTTTTCGACTTGTGCAATATGCAGGTCCTCGACTGAAGGCAGGTTGGCAGTAATTGTTTTTTTCTGCAGTCCTAATTATCCTCTGAAGTCTGTGTCTGTCCTGTTGGGTTGCAGAACCAAACCAGACAGTTATAGAGGTGCAGATGACAGACTCAATCATTCCTCTGTGGAACTGCTCCTTGGGCAGTTTGAGCTTTCTGAGTTGGCACAGAAAGAACATTCTTTGTTTACCAGCATCACACACACGCATACCCATTGTACTCTTTTGAGGTTTATAATTTTTCATAATTTCCTCTCTCCTCTCTTTCAGCTCTTCGAGAACTTCGAATTTGGAGAAGTACAGCTGAATTCCATCTGTCTCTCACAGCGATTCTCCACTGACCAGTCGGGTTACTACGCCTCATCTGGGCAGCTCAATTTCTCCTGAATTGCAGACTCATCTGTCCCGATAGATTGCACATAATGAGATCCAGGAGTGTCTAATATACAAGGGCAATAATGATTTAAACGTGCCCTGTTATTAGATCAGGGTCACTCTGTTCTCCCGAATCAACCTTAGAACTTTGCCAATATCTGCGCAAAAAAAAATACCTGACCTAAACTGAATGAAAGAAAATAGCTATGCAATTAAATAAGTTACTTTGGTTGGCAGGTGATTTGTTGGGAGAAAAAAAAGCTGGAAATAAAAGACATAATAGTACCTGCATTTAGGAAGCTATAAATGTACAGAAATTACCCATTAATTATTTTTAATGGCTAACTTTTCAAATTAAAGGAAAAAAACCCACGTCTTTTTGTGGCACTTCAAATTGCCCTGAAATCCAAGTCTTTTGTAGCTTTCAAAACCAAACCTTTGCTAACCTTGTGATAGTTTTTCCTTTAACTGCAAATGGCATTTGTGTGGGGTTTTTGTTGTTGTTGTTGTTTTGTTATATAGCTAACATGCTGAATCCACCAAGGATTCGTGGTGGTTTACAACTAATGATTAAAACATGCACATTACAAATACAATTAAAGCATCCATGGTAAATAAACTAATTAAGACAATTAAATCAAAACATAATTACAATAATTGTCAGAACATCAACCGCTAGTCCAAAAACAACCATAATAGTAAAAATGACGCCAAAAGAAGAATCATCAAAAGCCCTTCAGAAAACTGTTTGCTGTTGTCTTCTGGAAAGTCATTAACGAAGATACCAATGTAATTTGTAAGGAGAGCCTGTTCCATAAAAACTGGAGATGAGAAAGCACCTCCTAGTTTCCTCTCCTCTCATTGGAAGCGAGGAGTCCCTCGCCTTTCCTGGAATAATAATCACGATTGGGAAGATTCAGTGATTCAATTCAGAGAAGATGACCTGTGGTGCATTTAGGCACTGAGCCATTTACAGTTTTATCAGTCAAAATCTGTGGTGGGATTTAATCTGGATTCCCAAGAGGCAGGAAGAACATTCCAGAGGAGAAGAAGGAAAAGAAGAAACCCAGCAAAGTTGAGATGGTTTGTGTGGAAGAAAGAAGATAAAGGCAGCTCCTCCGTGGGAGTTCTCAGAAAATATGTTTTATGGTGCAAATCATCTGCATTAGACTGGCAAGATTTCTGCCTATAGGTGAAGCCCAATAAAGGAAACTACTTAGAAGAACCTCAGCGTATCCCTCTTGGTTTTTGGAGCCTGACAAAACCAGCACTTTGAATTGCACCTGAAAACTTATCAATAGCCAATGCAGGCCTACAACACCAGTGTTGGATGTTTCCGAGAGTCGGTAACACCCAGCAGTTATTCAAACAATCATTGGTCCTATCTGCCAGTTGTTGTGAAAATTCCCCAGTCTCTGCTGAAACCCATCTGGAATCATAAAGTACAGTAGATGTAATATTCATCATCTGTGTGTTCATCAGTGGGAGATCCCAGGTGGCAGTGAATCTCATAAGGACCAAGTAATTTATAATGTCTGCCCTACAAGGTAGACCAGATCAAGAAACAGGTATTGTGCCTGTGCCTAAAATTAAGATTGGGTATAGTAACAGAACCTTGCAAGTCTGAATGTGCTTCTTTCTCTCTTACCTTTCGTGTGCATTTGAAGGGGGAAGCCTGAGGTGTTTGCATTTTCCTCCTATGGGCTTCTGCAATTTTTATCTGCTTGTTCCTTGGTACAGTATCCCCTCTCTCCATCAGGGTCCTCCCATTTATTATTTACATGATCTGACCCCAGCAATTGTCCTCCGTCCATCAGCTACTTTGAAAGAAACATGAGAGAAAAGAAGGGGAGATCAATCTATTTTCCAAAACACCAGAAGGCAAGACAAGGGATGGAATCTAATCAACGAGAAAAGCAACCTAGAACCAAAAAACTTCCTAATAGTAAGAGCAATTAACCAGTGGAATGGCTTGTCTTCAGAAGTTGTGGTGCTCCACCACTGGAGACTTTTAAGAAGAGGCTAGACAGCCACTTGTTTGGAATGATATAGGACCGTGATGGCAAACCTATGGCACAAGCGAGGTCACCCAGAACAGCCTCCCTGTGCATGCGTGCGCGCCTCCCACCAGTCAGCTGATTGTTGGGTATCTGCCATGCATCTGCAGGGGGAGATGCATGCGTGGGAGATACATGCGCAGAGGCATGCGGCATGGGGGGGTCACGCATGCATGCACAGGGACACATGCGCATTTGCAGTGGGCAGGGGGGAGTCGCGTGCACATTACATCATGGATGCAGGCACACGAATGCGCATACATGCGTGCATTTTTGGCACGCAATGTGGAAAAGGTTCACCATCAAAGATATATGATCTGCTATCTGATTGAACTAGAAGACCTTCAAGTTTCCTTCCAACTCTGTTATGCTGTTATGACTGCCAGTATATGTAGGGCTAGAGTTTACTTGACATAAAGCCCTTGTGATGACCCAGGGTGGGATACAAAACAAACACAGTCATAGAAAACGGGTGAAGCCCCTTTTATTCCTTCACTTTGCTTCCAAGTTCTGAATATTCTTGACGGAAGACAAAAAACTCCCACACAAACAGTTACAAGAAGAAGGAAAAAAGCAAGACAAACCAGGCAAGATAAGGGCTGGAGGACGTCCACAGAGAACACACACTGGGAAAGACGCGAAACTCAGAGAGGAACCATAAACTAGAGATATTTACATGATTTGTTTCCAGCATTTGCCAGCACGCAGGTCCGTCTTATTCAGTGGTCACACCTGCAGCCCATGAAGAGAATCAAGGCCCTCTCTTCCAGAGGAGACCACCTTTCTCCCTTATCCTTTCCTCACTGCGTGCCCTAGGATGGAGAGGTAATGGGCCTGGGTCCTCCTCTAACTCCTCAACCAGCCTCTGCCCTTCCCCAGCCTCCTCCACAACCTCCAGAGTCACATTTCCACTCCCCGTTGGCTGTTTCTCCTCTTGTACCAGCAGTCATATTTGTAGCTCTCTATCGTTGCCATTCAAACATTATAATAAAGGCCATGTTTTTAGCTGAAATAATTACCACAATTCAGATAACACTTTTTTCAAGGAGTCCTGTTTCTTTGAGCAGGGATAAGGCTTTGTAGGGATCATAGGTGCATACATCTGCTTTATGGTTTTGGAAGTCCATATCCAGAAATATAATACTTAAGTGAACAGTGCAACATGTCACCAGCCTAGATTACAAGCTTGAAGGATCTGCTTCCAAGATCACAAACATTGCTCCTACTATGAATCTCAGCCTTGTGGCTTTCATCTGGAAACTCATCAGTCAACTGTTTTACATGAGTTCTGTAAGCCATTCCATAATCATGTACAAAATGAGGAAACGGTAGGGAGATAGTTAAAAGAGAGACAAGAATAAATACAGAGAGAATGCCTCACGTTTTCAAAGAAGGTAACAAATATACTTATTGGATGCTGAATAAGTAGCAAAACCCAACCCAATCAGTTTTACTCACTGTCGGTTGCATATTTTGTTGTAAATAATTTGTTTAGGATTTAATTTCTTTTCAAGGACCAGTGAATTCAGATAACATCCATCCCCATCCCCCTGTTACAAATTGGAGCTATTTCTTTTTTTTTTTTTAAAAAGTTTTTATTAATTTTCGACAAACAAACAAGACAGACAAAACATAAAAACATCAACTCTTATATGTACATCCAGTGTGTCAGTTGGTTCATCATTTTTGTGCATTCATTCTGTAGTCTCAATTACAATTATATTACATAACAACTCATATTGTCAGTCCAAACTTATATATCCTAATATCACTAAAAAAAGAAGATTTTGACTATATTTTTAATCATTCATGCTTAATGAGCTAACAATACTTTAAACCAGTTTACTCTATAACAAATCATCTAATCATATCAAATCAATCCTAAGAAATCCTTTATAAATATAATATCAAATAGCAAAATAATAGCAAAATAAAGATATTCCTTACTATCTAGCATTCTGAATATTCTATTATCGTATTTTATCATCTAAAAAAGATCCCAAATTTCGTAAAATTGTTTATCCTCTTGTTCTCTAATTTCAAATGTCAATCTGCTCATCTCAGCACATTCCAATATTTTCTTAATAATTTCTTCCTGTAATGGTATTTTCTCATTCTTCCAATTTTTAGCAAATACAATCCTGGCCGCTGTTAATACATTTACAATCAGGTATTTCAAATCTTTACTATATATATCAGGTAAAATTCCCAATAAGAAGATCTCTGGTTTCAAATCTATATGTTTCTTTGTCATTTTTTCCAACCACATGCGAATTATAGTCCAATATTTTCTAGCATCCTCACAAGTCCACCACATATGGTAATACGAGCCGGGTATCTGATGACATTTCCAGCATTTTTCAGATTTGTTCTTAAACATTCTTGCTATTCTTGTCGGAGGAAAGTGCCACCTGTAAAACATCTTATACAAGTTTTCTTTATATGCTGTTGACATTGTCATTTTATAATTTTGAGACCACAATTTCTGCCATTTCTTTAAATCAATCCCATATCCAAAATTCTTCCCCCAAACAATCATAGTTTCTTTGACTTGTTCTTCCTCTAATTTCATTCCCAGTAAATAACCATATAATTTTTTAATCACCTTCTCATCAGTACCCATCAAAATCTTATCTAAATCAGTCTGTTTATCATAAAATCCCTCCGTTTTAGAATCTTCATCATACCTTGAGTGTATTTGTGCATATGAAAACCAATTCATCCTTATACCTTGTTCTTCTAAGTTTTGGATCGATTTAAGTTCACCCTTTTCATCCAAAAGTTCCCCATATCTAACTGTTTGTTCCTTCTTGTAAATTATAGGATAGGAAAATGCTTCAATGGTCGATAACCAGACTGGAATTTTCAAATAACATTGTCTTTTTATCTTCTCCCAATTTAACCACAAAGACTCCCGTACATAATGTCTTCTAAAATAACCCTGTGTTTTAGTTCCCTTATACCATAAAAAAGCATGCCAACCCAACAGTAAGTCATGTCCTTCTAATGTCAACAACCTATGTTTCCTTAATGTTATCCATTCTTTGACCCACATCAAACTTGCAGCTTGATAATACAATTCCCAATTAGGCAGACCAAAACCTCCTCTAATTCTAGCATCTTGCAAAAGCTTTAGCTTTATTCTCGCTTTTTTACCTTGCCATATAAACTTCAACATAATTTTATTTAAATCTTCAAAATAGTCTTTTCCAAGCCTAATTGGTATTGTTTGAAACAAAAATAAAATTCTAGGTAAGATATTCATCTTAATTGTTGAAATTCTCCCTATTAATGACAATTGCAAGTTTTCCCATTTCTTCAAATCTATAGTTATCTGTTGTTTAAGTTTAATATAATTATTCTCCTTTAATGTGCTACATCTTGTTGTCAAATATATCCCCAAATACTTAACCTTATTTGTAACTTGAATTTTCAAAAGATCTGCCAATTCTTCTCTCTGTCTCAATAACATATTCTTTGTCAAAATCTTTGTTTTATCTTTATTTATTTTCAAACCAGCCACCTCTCCATATGCCTCTATCCTTTCCAGTAACTTTGGAGCTGTTTCAATCGGATCTTCCAAAATAAAAGCTAAATCATCAGCAAAAGCTTGTAGCTTAAATTCTTCCTTCTTAATTTTCATTCCTTTTATGCTTTTATCATCCCTAATATTTCTATTCAACACTTCCAAGGTCAACACAAATAGCAAAGGAGATAGGGGGCATCCTTGTCTTGTGCCTTTCCTTATATTAATAAAATCTGTAAGTTCCCCCTCCATCATTACCTTTGCTGTCTGTTTATTATATATAGCTTCTATTGCTTGAATAAATTTTTTAGCAAAACCCATCTGCTCCAATAATAATAACATAAATCTCCAGTTCACATTGTCAAATGCTTTTTGAGCATCTAGGAATATCAAAGCCATTTGCTTTTCAGGATGAGCCTCATAATATTCCAAAGTGTCCAAAATTACTCTCATATTGTCTCTAATTTGTCTCTTTGGCAGAAATCCATTTTGATCTGAGTGAATAAAATTATTTAAATATTTTTTAAGTCTTTCTGCTAAGATTGAAGCAAAGATTTTATAGTCTGCATTCAATAAAGAAATAGGTCTATAATTCTTAATTTGCAATGGGTCAGTCTCTTCCTTTGGTATAAGTGTAATATAAGCCTCTGACCATGTTTTAGGTATCATCTTTTTTAACATAACTTCATTCATAACTTCTAACAATGGGATGCTCAATAATTCTTGAAATGTTTTATAAAATTCTACTGGAAGCCCATCTGGGCCCGGAGCTTTCCCATTATTTTGTCTCTTAAATGCTTCATTTAGTTCCATCATTGTTATATTGCTTTCTAGCATTTCTTCAGTCTCTTTAGGTATCTTTGGTAAATTAGCTTCCTGTAAATACTGTTTAACTTTTTCTTCATCAATATTCTCTTGTTTATATAGTTGCCCATAAAAATCTCGAATAATTTCTTTTTTCTCCTTATTCCCATAACAAACTTGGCCTTGTTCATCTATTAACTTCAATATTTTTCTTGATTCCTTCTCTTTTCTCAATTTATATGCTAGCCATCTACCTGGTTTATTTGCATCTTCAAAATAATTCTGTTTAGAGTTTCTAATTTTCTGTGCCAGTTCTTCTTTCTCTATTAATTCCATTTTATGTTTGATTACATCCAGCTTCAATTTAATATCCTTTTTCTGTGGCATTTTCTGTAATTCTTTTTCAAGAGTTTTATACTCATTTTCCAAGGCCTTAGAAGCTTGCCTTTTCCTAATATTCTTTTTTCTTGTATAATCTATTATCAAACCTCTAGCGTATGCCTTCATAGTGTCCCACACATTTTGCGTTGAAGTATCTTCTTTTTTATTTTCTCTGAAGAAAAAAGCCAATTCCTTCTCCATCCATTGTGTAAAATCTTTCTCCTTTAAAATAGTATTATTTAATGTCCATCTCGATCTTTTTTTTTGTCCCTTCCATTTAATTGTCATTGGGCTATGATCTGCCCAGGTACTTGTTTCAATGCTTGTTTCTTTAATATTAGATATTAGTTCTGTTGAGATCCAAATCATATCTAATCTGGACCATGATAAATGTCTATTTGAATAAAAAGTATATTGTTTAGCTTTAACGTTTCTTTCTCTCCAAATATCTTTTAAAGTTAATTCATCTGTCATTTTAAAAAAGGACCTTGGGAGAGCCTTTCTATTTTGCTTTGTTGTTGTTGCTATATAGTCCAGTTTATTGTCCACAATTCCATTAAAATCTCCCATCATAATTATATTAACATAGTCCAGTCCAATTATTTTCATGTGCAGCTTTTTATAAAATTCTTCTTGTTTATCATTCGGAGCATAAATTGCAATCAAGAGTATTTTTATATTATTATCCATTATTTCTACCATTAATACTCTTCCATCTTCATCCGAGTAAATCAATTTTGCTGGAATAGCCTCTTTAATGTATAAAACCACACCTCTTTTCTTACATTGAGTCAAAGAGGTAAATATTTTCCCTAATTTTGGTTGTAATAACAATTGTTCATGTTGTTTTTTAATGTGAACTTCTTGTAAACAAATTATATCAAATTTTAATTTCTCTAATTTATGGAAAGTTTTCCTTCTTTTAACAGCTGAATTAAGTCCGTTTATATTCCGTTTATATTCATTGTAATCAGTTTTTTTTCCTCCATGATTATGCTTTATATTTAGGTCTAACAGCTCTCGTGGATCTCACTTCACGCTGTTCTTTGTTATCAATCTGTCCCCCTATTGCTCCTTTCTCTTTTTCAATCTCCAGTTGTTCATCTTGAAACTCAATTAATGAACCCTCTTTCTCTGCTTCCTCTCTTCTTCCTCCGAAAAATTCTGCATGAAAAAGTTCTGCTTTCTCAATTGAGTCAATTCTATGTCTCTGCTCTTGCCACGTAAACATTAATCCTTCTGGAATCAGCCATCTATAATTCACTTCGTTTTCCAATAGTATTTTGGTCAGAAATCGATATTCTCTTCTCATCTCTCTCACTCTTCTAGGTATTTGTTTTAAAACCACAACCTCTTTACCCTTGTATTTCAGTATTTTCTCTCTTGCTACTTGTAATATTTGCGTTTTAATAAACAAATGATGGTTAAGTATGAGGAGAGATTCCAAAAAATTGAGGAAGAAGGAAAACAAAGAGAGAAGAAGATTGGAAATATTGACAGCAGATTAACAGCGGTTGAACAAGAAAAAGGTGGGATGTTGAGGTGGGAGATGGAAAGGTCAGAATTTTACCTCAGATTTCAAAATATAGAGGAGGAAAAAGGAGAAAATTTGGCAGTAGTAATGATAGAAATTTTGGCAGATGCTTTGGAAATTACAGAGGAAAAGATAATGGATGGAATAGATGAGATATACCGAGTCTATACAAGATATGCGATGAGAAATAAATTACCCAGGGAAGTCCATATTAGATTTACCAAAAAATTGGAGCTATTTCTGAGAAGTCTGCTGAAAAGAATATGAGTATGTGATGTTTCCAGAAAGATATATTGTGCCACAGGGTTCATTGAGTATTCCTTGGGAGTTGTCTTCGTGCAATAATAGAGTTTCAGCAAGGAAGAGTTTTTATGATGTTTATTTGCTCAGTCTGTGGACTTGGGTTTCTCTTTGGATTAGAATTAGAATAGAATCGAGCTGGAAGGGACCTTGGAGGTCTTCTAGTCCAGCCCCTTGCTCAAGCAAGAGACCCTATACCATTTCAGACAAGTGGCTGGCTATCCAGTCTCCTCTTAAAAATCTCCCGTGATGAAGTGCCCACGATTTCTGAAGGCAAGCTGTTCCACTGGTTAATTGTTCTCACTGTTAGGAAGTTTTTCCTTGTTAGCTTTTGCAGCAGAAATTCAAATCCAGAAAGCACACACAGATGACTGATTCAGCAGAATTCATTAACTTCTTTATATACATAATACATAAGTACATTTACAATACTAATGTAGGTTCTTCCAATGTGGTAGCAGGTACAGGCAAAACACAGGCATAGCAAAGAACAGTTTCACTTTTGATTCAGAGTTGCAGACAAGAATGCAGCTTCAGAGCTCAGATCTTAATACAGAGCCACGCCCAAGGTCATTCCATTTTCAGTTTCCAAACAGTCCTCATTGGCTGACTTAGTTGCTATGCCTATTCATTGGCTAACCTAGTTACCATGCCTCTGCCAGTTTATGAATATTCTACTTCTAATATAACAATACTATCTTATGTACCTTTGCAGAATCCCTTTTTCAATTAGATTTTCACCCATTATCTCTAAATAGGCCCTGTTTCTCTATATCTTGTTTCTGTCCTTTATAACTTCTTTTCCTTTCTTCCCTCTCATCTTCTCCCTCCCCTTTTTACCCCCTTGTCTCTCTACTTCTAATTCTCTTCTGCATTTCCCTCTTCTGTTCTCTTCTGCATTTCCCTCTTCTGCTTTCTGATTTTATACTTATTTTTCACTCTATTCTCTTTTTGGGTTGTTTTTCCCAGTCTTAAACTTTCCATTCTCTTTCCCCCCTTTCCTTTTTTCCCCCACCTAAAATTACTTGTTCATTAAAGATGGCTTCTTCTTTGTCCCAATCTTCTTGTTCTGCAGGCATTTCTTGTTGTTTCTCATAGTTCCAAATCTCCATTGCTAAGAACTGAAATACAAAGCCAAAAGAACCTCTCCCTTCTTGTGCATCTTCTTTGTACTTTTTAAGTTCCATTTTCAGTCCTTCTAAGAGTGGAGCCATTTTAAACACTTTTAAACAACCACCCGATTGATTTTAGTCATTCAAATGCAGTAACCAAGAATCCAGAGGTCACCAAGTAATCCAAATACTCCCGAGCTGTTTCTTCTTATTTCTTTTTTCACTTTCTCTTCCTGGGGTTTTACTATTTTGTTGCCATGTTTCAGTTAACATGTATCTTTTAGAAGTCTTGTTGAGCTTTTACTGTGAGTTCTTTTTAATTGCAGGCAGTCTCCTCTCTTCCAGATCCTGCCCTTTTATTCTTTTTCTCTCCTGTTTTCAAAAGCTTTTAAGTATCCAGAAATCTTTATTATCCCTTTGACTTTTTATTTTCAACATTAAATGCCTATTAATGTCAAAATGGTTTTTTCCAATTTCTTGCTTAAGTCTCTTAGCTGTCAGTATAGGGAAAGGAAAAGGAGGGGGGAAACAAATCCTCTCCCTTTTCTCTCTCCTTCGCTGCTTAATAATCTTTGGGAACAGTGTTATTTTTTAATATAATTTAAATTCCAGGGTACCTTATTTGTTGCTTTTGCTGTTTGACCCGGTCAACCAAAACTTTCTCTTCTTATCTTCCTCCTGCACATTCTTTTCCGGTCGAGTTCTTTTTTGGGGTGGCCATTTCTGACCACTGCTACAACTGCCTTCGGGAAAGGGAGTAATGGCCAGCTGAGGAGGAGAGATGCAGCTCTCCTCAATCCTGCAGGCAGCCTCCCCCTTCTTTATCACCTCTAGGGGTGGCTTAGCTCCCAAATCAGCCAGTTCGAGGTGCTCCAGTGGTTAGCACAGATTGAAATTGTGCAAAGTCATGGTTTTGGTCTGTCACCGAAGAAGCTCAAACCGGAAGTCTCCTAAATTTACAATACAAATGTAGGTTCTTCCAATGTGGTAGCAGGTACAGGCAAAACACAGGGATAGTAGAGAATCGTTTCACTTTTGATTCAGAGTTGCAAGAATGCAGCTTCAGAGCTCAGAGCTTAATACAGAGCCACACCCAAGCTCCTTCCAGTTTCAGTTTCCAAACAGTCCTCATTGGCTGACTTAGTTGCTATGCCTATTCATTGGCTGACCTTGTTACCATGCCTCTGCCAGTTTATGAATATTCTGACATTCCTTAATTCCAGATTGTTTCTCTCCTTTATTAGTTTCCAACCATTGTTTCTTCTTCACCTGCCCTCTGGTGCTTTGGAGAATAATTTAACCCCCTCTTCTTTGTGACAGTCCCACAAATATTGGAATACTGCTATCATGTCAAACCACTAGTTCTTCTTTTCTCTAGACCAGCCAAACCCAAATCCTGCAAACCGTTCTTCCTATGTTTTAGTCTCCTGGCCAGTGGTGGGATTCAGCCAGTTCGTACCAGTTCAACAGAACCGGTTGTTAACTTTCTGAGCAGTTTGGTGAACTGGTTGTTGGAAGAAATCATTAGAGAACCAGTTGTTAAATTATTTGAATCCTACCTCTGCTCCTGGCCTTTGATCACCTTAGTTGCTCTGCTCCGAACTTTTTCGAAAGAGAGATGGTTCTGTTGATGCTTATTAAAATCTCCTGCTCAAAGCAGGCAGCATCCTTTTTGTAGCTGACAAATGCATCCATGAAATGTTCTAAGGGTGAGTCGTAAAATATGGGATGAGGGCCCCTGGTTACTCCCTTGAGTGTCTAATACCTTTGTTTATATTCGTCAGCTATTCAGAACCCCACTTGAGCCTCTTAGCTACGCTTTTCACTTCAGACAGCTAAGTGGGGTCTTTCAGGTGTGGTCTTGAGAATGCTCCACTCCGCTCAGCAGCTTTCAGCAGCTTTGAAGAGATGCTCAGCCTGCACAAATGTTCCTCTTGATTCTCCCTTGGCCCAGATCAGAGGTCCAGAGGAGGAGGGGGGGCACTGTTTGTGTTCCACTAGTCCATAAAAGCCCGTTAATATCTTCTGCAGCAAAGAGCACTGGAAGTGCATCTAAAAGCTTCTTGACATATTTTTCACAACAGTCAAAAAAGAAGCTGTTTCTGCACTTAAGCTACGTAGTTTGTGCTGAATATTCAAGGCCTAAAGAGAAGAAAAAGACTTTATTCTTTCTCCGTTTCCAAGTTCCTCCCAGACCTTCTTCACAGTTTCTTTTTCCTGATCCCATTTAACACTTAGCACTGATTTTCCTTCAGATGCTTTTGTCATTATGGGTATCAGAGTTAATAACCCCAGATCTGATTATTTCAAGCCAAGGGTTGCTGGTGGTTCTTCTTTGGCTGTAGCATCCTATACCTTGGTACTGCTAGCATCAAAGGAATAGAAGTGAAGATTAAATCAGCACAGGGGCCTCTTCAGTTCCACTGATTCAGACCCAGAGCACACTATTTCCATGCAAAACCGTAAGACATTATTTATGAGGTTAAGACCTTAGTATAGCATTTATTTTAATGAAGTTAGAAAGAGTTTCATTTATGTGTGTATGCTTCTGTATAATATATGAGATGTAATTAATTTAACAATGTTGGATTAAGTTGCTAAATTAAACTCGCAGTGGAAATAAACATCTGGAATTAATTCCTATCAAACCAAGTGCTAGTCTAATATTTCACAGGGACATTTTAAAAAAACAAACTATTTAATACAGAGATGTTAGTGTTATATTAGTTAAATTGAGCTGTTTTGAGTGTTCTCCTGAAAGGAACCTTGTGTGTGTGTGTGTGTGTCTTCCAGTAAGTGTTGACTCCTGGCAACTCCCTGGAGAAATTCCTGCAATTTTCTAGCAAAACTTTGGAAGTGGTTTGCCATTCCCTACTTCCTAGGGCTGAAAGAGAATGATTGGCTCAGGGTCACCTAGATAACTTTCCGCTAAGGCAGAAATAGAACTCACAGCCTCCAGGTGCCTTAACCACTACATCAGTAAACACGGTTTAATAATGTTCAGTATTGGGCAACACTAGGAAGTATATCATCATAAATCACATAGTATAGTGCAAGAGAACGTGCAAATGAATGGACTCAGTGCATCAAGCAGATAAAAAGCTAGTTCCAACCTTACCCAATTATACCTTTCTCAAAACCCCAAATAACTCAGAATCTAGGAATATACAGCAATAGCAATAGCAAAAGCACTTATATACTGCTTCACAGTGCTTTACAGCCCTCTCTAAGCAGTTTATGGAGTGCGCCTATTGCCCCCAAGAATCTGGGCCCTCATTTACTGACCTCGAAAAGATGGAAGGCTGAGTCAACCTTGAGCCTGGTGAGGCTCGAACTGCCAAATTGCAGGCAGACAGTAGTCAGCAGAAGTAGTCTCAGTTGGCAACCCTGAAGCTGGCCTGACTGAGGCCATTTTGAGACTTCAGTGCTGACACACTGGAGAAGAAGGATAGGGAGGGAGGAATAGAGATAGTTGGGGCATTGTAGTCAAAACAAATTCTTTCTCTTGGGAACCAAGGACATTCCTGCAGGTGCTCGGAAGGAGGGGTCTGGAGTCACCTAGCAACTGCATACTATCCTGATTGGACCATGTGACTGATTGTTTTGAAAAAATGACAAATGTTTACTTTTAATCAGGTGAAAACCGTGGGCATAATCAGAGTCAATTTTCACCAGCCTGTGCCAATGTGTCATATCCAATAAACCTATTCTTTCAGGAAATTACCTGCCTCAGAGTTTTGTTTGCTATGGGTATGTTACTTGGAATCCTGATTATCAGTGTTATATGGCACCCATAAGTCTAGCAAAACTTACATCCTGGCTTACTCTTTGCTTATCTCAGATTCTTCTGAATAGCCCATCCCCATTGCTCTCCCTTTCTCAGTTGTTTTCCTGCACTTAATTTAGATTGTAAGCTCCGGACTGCCTCCCTCTTATATTTTGCAAACCTCCGGATATATTGATTACGCTGTGTTAATAAATAAGGATACTGTGAGTGGAGAGGGACAGTACAGCACAACTTAAATGTTGGATTCCTTTTCAAGAGCAGAGGAATTTGAGGAAATCCCATACAAAAAGACTGCAAGGAATTCAAATGTGGCTCTGCAAGTCATTAAACATACACAGATATTTTTAAAAATGCTGCATTGTATTGTAAACCTGCATTTCTGACTGTTCTGATAATCACTGCCGCATTAGCTGGCAGATCCCTGGCTTCAGATTTGTCTGTCCAAATGCTGTCTGTCCAAATGCTGTCCTTTACCTCCATGGAAAATACTGCAAACCAGGTTTCCTTGTTTTGAAATCAATTCTTTCCCTCTGTACCAACCCCCCCCCCCCCCAAAAAAAAACTCTTGACAAGTTGCTGGAGCCAAGCACAATGTATGTCCACCTCTCTATTTGCAGCCTGGCTGCTGCTTAAATTTCTCAGTGCAACATTTAAGATTTTGCTTCCTCCCCCCACTCCCCCAAATAGCTTGGCACTGCATTTGACAAAGCACAGTTTTTCGTAGTGCAATCCAGCTGAATTGATTCTGTGGTTGGCGTTGCCCTGCCTTACACGTCCCTTGTGTTTCTAGCTGGAAATTACAGCTTTATTCTTACTGTAAAAAACCTTTCTTCTTGATCGCCACTTGGAAATTACATCTTCTGCCTTCAAAACGGTAGTGGCACTCAAGACTGCAGGGCTTCTGCATACGAGACTGATGATTCAGAGCTGATCTATTAATTATACATTTTTCTCCTTTAATTTCTGGAATCCAATGGAGTTTTTTGTACTGATCATCTCATCAAAGCTCTTTATCGATGCAGGAAAATGAACATAAGGTCTGCTTGGCTTACTTTAATGTAATCTAACAAAAAGCATCAACATGCATCGAAATTACAAAAAATGTTATAATGGTCTCGCAAGTGATGTGATGAGCCATCATGCTCACCAACAATAAATATGATGGATGAAACAGTTTAGAGTAGCTTGTATTTGGTCAGATTGTAGAAAGGTTTTAGCAGATCAAGCCTCTTCACAGTGAAGGACAATTATGACCATTGGCTTAAAAATGATTATCATCATCACAAAATGCAAAGATTTTCAAATAGAAATAGAACAATTGTGCATTAAAAATATACATCAAAGGTCATACAGTAGTAATAGTCACCTTGGGTGCAATCCCAAAACATCTGAAACACCACTGGAGCACCAGTGACACTGACAAAAATCATCCTTAGTCGGCTTCCGGTTTTGCGTGGCTTCGGCGGCAGCAAGAATTTGCGACTCTCCGCGATTCCTACTGCGCTCGCCACCAAGGTGCCCCTGATCCAAATGGGTCTGGGGGATATGGCTGCCCTGTAGAGGCAACCAAAGAGAGAGGGGATCCGTACAGGGGTTTGGGGGTGTTGCAGACCCCCTCCTCAGCCAGAAAAACCCCTTTTTCCCAAGGTGGTAGAGCGGCGGTCAGTAATGGCCGCCACAAAGAAGCCTGCAGCCAGGTAAGATTTGTGCTGGAGGAAGCAGGAGAAGTGAAAGTGCTGGCTGAACCGAGGCAATAAGAAACTCTTAAATAGCCTGGAAACTGAACTGCTTGAATTGCTTGAAGGATACATTGTTTCCCAAAGAAGATTGGAAAGCAAAGAAAGCTGTCAAGGGAAAGTTTTTTTTTTCTTCACTCTTCCTTCCCTATGATTCTGCAAAAGTACATAAGAATGTATTGTAGACATTAGTATTTGAAGCTGAATTAGAAAATCAGAATATTATATCATTTAAAAATGTATTAAAGGAAAGCCATGATTTAATTATAGAGTTTAATTTCTTATGAAATATTATTTCTATTGTTTAAGAATTAATAATAGAATCTAATTTCCTATGAAACATTGTTCTTATTATATTATAAATTTAATATTCCTTTTTCATTTTTTTTTAGTTTTATTATTACTTATTACATTCAATATTATTTGTTTGTTTTATTATTTTGAAATGTAATACTTAGAATGTACGGAGCAGAATCAGTACGGAACATATGCATTATTTTAAGTGTTATTTAGGGAAAAGATAAAAAGTTGTCACACTTCAATCTGGGTTTACAGGAGAAATATTGTATGAGATAGAAAGGATAAGTAGGTGATTGAAAGAAAACGGACCAAAGATGCAAATATAATTATTTAATCGAGATGGAATAAGTAAAATAGAATTAAAAGAATGAGTAGGAGAGAGAAAATATATGGAAAATAGAGAATGTTAACTAAGATATGAGATAGTATATTAAGTGACTATAAACTTTGATTGATGTCTGTATAAAAAGAGTTAACCCGGGGTAAGCCGCTTTCCAAAAAGAAATTTTATGTATTTATGTTTTGTGTAATGTTTGTTTAAGTTTGACAGGATGTGGAAGAACACTAATGAAATTATATTCAATGAGTATATAACTTCAAGACAGAAGAAATATGATTAAATAGAAGGAAAGGGAGTAATAAAGAGAAGTTTGGAAAAGATATGAAGTTGATTAGATAAGATAAATATATATATTAAATTATAGAAATGTGATAATTTGGAATTATCTTCTTTTTAAATAAGATGGTTTATTTGTTTCTTTTAGAAAAGATATTTTATGTTACTACATCCTATATTTTGTTTGTGTATGTAAAAAAAAAAAACTAATAAAGTTTGTCCAAAAAAAAAAAAATCATCCTTAGTCAATTGCAAAAGGCAGTTTTACTTGGATGAACAATTTGCATCCTGCAATGGTATCTTTAACACAAACAGACATCAACATTTGCCTAATATGGGTTGCCTATGAATAAATCCCACCTAGTTATTTAAATTGTACCCCTATCTTTTAAGAGTCCATCAGAAAGATTCTTCAGGATGTCAAAAGCT
>CM066331.1:94108904-94123904 GCA_033807585.1 Hydrophis major
TGGATTATAAGATGGAGGAGGAACAGGTAAAAGAAACGATGTTGGTGTGGGATGAAAATGTTTGGCATGGTATAAATTTGGATAAATGGCAAACTTTATGGAAGAGAAATAAAAAAATAACATTGGCCACATCGTATAAGGAAAACTTATATAAAATGTTTTATAAGTGGCACTTCCTTCAAGTAAAATTGGCTAAAATGTACCAAAATATATCACCCAACTGCTGGAAATGTATCCAAGGATACGGAATATATTATCACACATGGTGGACATGTAGAAAAACCCAGGAGTTTTGGCACAGAATTCAGAGGTAGTTAGAAGAGATAGTTGGGCACAAAGTAGAGTATAAAGCGGAACTTTTTTTACTCAGAATTATAACAGAAAGTGTTAAGTTTTGAGCATAGGCAAGAAAGAATGGAGACAAGCCTCTGAACGGTGAACTTCAGCTCTTTATTTACATTGTGACTTCCTCGTTTTAACAGTAGTTAAACCCTGCCTTATAGGCAAACCTTGTAACTTTTAACCAATAACGAGCTAGGAATACTAGCTCTTATAACCAATAGAAACTCTCTGTTAAGGGCCAATCGGATTCCCCGGAACGGGCCAATCCGGTCCGGCCGCTTAACAGCCAATCAGAAGTGCAGGGCCAGAACCCTGCACTTACTCCAAGCTCACACTTTATTAATCTTTATTGCATACACAACAGAAAGATATTGAACAAGGAGAGATTTAACCTGGAAATAAGGAGAAACTTTCTGACAGTGAGAACAATCAACCAATGGAACAGAAGTTGCCCTCAGAAGTTGTGGGAGCGCCATCACTTGAGACTTTCTTTTTTTAAATTTTTTTATTGATTTTTAAAAACAAACATAAACAGACAAAACATAAAAACATCAACCTTTCTTCCATGAGTATAGAAGCAGTATGTCGGTTGGTTTACAAATTTTTTGTGCATCAATTTCATAGTCATCAATTACAGTTACATTGTATAATACCTCATATTCTCAATCAGAAATTAAGTACCCTGGTATCATTATTATTCAATCATTTGGCAATAATTTTATTCATTCATATTTTGCGAGACAACTATAATTTACTTAATATCAATTTGTAACAATTCATATAATCTTCCCAAATCTATCCTAAAAAATTTTTATAGATATAGTAAAAAAGCAAAGAAAAAAAATACATCTTTATATATTTATTATTTTCTAAGATTCTACATATTTCATTATTGTATTTTATTATCTAACCATTGATTAAAAAAGGTCCCAAATTTTATAGAATTGTTTATCCTCTTGCTCTCTAATTTCAAATGTCAATCTACTCATTTCAGCACATTCTAATATTTTCTTAATGATTTCCTCCTGCGATGGTATTTTCTCACTTGAGACTTTCAAGAAGAGATTGGACTGCCAAATGGTGTAGGGTCTCCCTCTTGGGCAGGGGGTTGGACTAGATGACCTACAAGGTCCCTTCCAACTCTGATTATCTGTTATCTGATATAACAAAGAGGTGATTTATTTAATAACACATGTGATCACGGCAGCAAGATTGGCCTTTGCTCAAAAGTGGAAAGACAAAGAAATTCCTGATGAAAGCGAAGTAATTAAAAAGGTATAGATGTGTGCCGAGATGGATAAATTAACTTTGGAAATGATAAATAAAGATGAGACAGAATATTATAAAGTATGGGATAAATTTTATCTATGGTGGGAAAAAAGGAAGGATCCAGAATTAAAACAAAGTAGGGTTGGCAGAACGGATAGTTAGAAATGTAAAGTATTGTATAAATGTATAAATGTATATAAAATATGCATTCTATGCTATAATATGTATGACAACAGGAATGTCAGGAGGATCACACCACGTCCAATTTAAAAAACAAAGGGTCATCATATGACCTTGCCTGATTTTACTTTCTTCTTTGTGGCCGTTGTTCAGTGAACACCATGGCTGCAAAGCAAACATTGCAGTTGTTAATAGCAATAGCACTTAGACTTATATACCACTTCAGAGTGCTTTAAACGGTTTACAGAGTCAACATATTACCCCCAAATAATCTGGGTCCTCATTTTACCCACCGCGGAAGGAACTGCTGGCAGTGAGCAGTGAGCTATCCTGCAATCCTGCATTCTAACCGTTGCGCCACCATGGCTGTTTAAACAAACACCCCACTTATTAAGCAAACCCACTGTTCATTATGGGATGTTGTTTTTCCCCCATGAAAAATAGAAGTAAACAGGGGGTTTTCAGCCAAAAAATTGTAAATCAAAACCATGCGATTATGAGAAGCTGCAAACATCTGAAAATATGGGTTGGTTTCCAAGCACTCAAGACATCCTTGCTGTTTGTTTAAATAATAATTGACTGAAATGGTCACGACCCAAAGCAGAGGTGGTATTCAACAGGTTCTGACCAGTTTTGGAGAACCGGTAATGGAAATTTTGAGTACTGCGGAGAACCAGCAAATCCCACCTCTGACTAGAGATTTTACAGTATCCTTTCCTTGCTACGCCCACCAAGCCACGCCCACAGAACCGGTAGTAAACAAATTTGAATCCCACCACTGACCCAAAGGTATTGACAACTGGTAATGAAGGGACAAGGTAAAATAAAATTCAATATGGTGGCCACAATCATGTGATCAAAGGCTCACTCTTTTACATGGGTGTCAGAAAGGGTAGAGTATTCGTTGTGTGTTTGTGACTACCATATATTAGTAAAAACACTTAGACTTATATATATTCGCTTCACAGTGCTTTACAGCCCTCTCTCTGAGCAGTTTAGAGAGTCAGCATGTTGCCTCCAATAATCTAGATCCTCCTTTTACTGACCTCAGAAGGATGGACGGTTGAGTTCAACCTTGAGTTGGTCGGGATCAAACTCCTGGCAGTGGGCAGAGTTTGCTTGCAATACTGCATTCTAACCACTGCGCCACCAGAGTTACGCATTCTAGTCAAGGCAGAGCTTTTGAATGCAAACATTTAACCTGTTGGGTTCCTTTCTTATTTGAGCAAAAAAAAATATGTTTGTCTCTTGCTAGAGGAGAGTGTTAAAGATTCTGCCATATTCCAGGATGGCTGAAGTCATTATCATTTTGATTTTCCTCCCTCCCTTTCCTTCGTCAGCAGAGCTGTGGGGTAGACAAGTTGAAAAGGGCATATTCCTTTTCAAACTGACCATGAATCCGAGGAGGCCAACGAAGGATGACAGATTTTATAAGCTTCCCTTCCTCCAAAGAAGTTGTTACCTTACGTTATCCCCAACTCAACCCTGCCAGTTAAGTTAGGCTAATAGTTTTGACTGGTCAAAGGCCACCCAGTGAGTTTTGTAGCTAAGTAACCATTTAAATTAATTAACCACCAAGCTCAACAGTCTGGCCACAACACGGTCTCTTTTTAACAGCCTGACAACTGGTGCAACCAGAGCTTTGTCATTGCAAAACCCAGAGTGAGTTTATTATTTATTCTGGCCTGCCCGAGAATCTGTAAATGTGTAAATTAAATGCAAAATGCTAAAGCCACAGGGAGACAACAAACAAATTTAAATTGTCTGGTTCCTACATGTATTTATTCAATACTTTATTCCAACTCCTGGCAATTTTGAGTGGATCACAAAGCAAAAAAAAAAACAGAAAAAAAAAAAAAAGAATAGGACAGAACAATGATAAAGATAAAAGGAACCAAAAAATGGCAACATGGGGAAACAACAAAAGACAGACCCACACAACTCAGTCGGGATCAAAGCCCAAGTTTTTAGACACTCATAAAGGGAGTATCTAAAAACACCAAGATCTGAAGGGGCAAACCTCAACTCAGGGAGAAAACAGTTTTGTATTTTTTTTCTGTTCACCAGATATTCATTACTCTAAAAAAGAGGAAGGATCAGCATTCCAGCAGAATGTAAACACAGCTAAAGGCTTTTGGTCCCATGGATGACTTTAGTAGGAAAGTTGTGTTGAGGCTTAATTCTTGTTCACAGGAAACAAAAAAGAAACAGCCATTTTTAATTTGGCCTGGTCATCCTCTTGTCCAGCTGGATCTCCACGTGGAAAACAATGGTCTCTTAGTGCTAAGATCGAACAGGCTCTTATGGTGTTTTGACACCAGCAGATTACAATGACTAATTTGATTGTATGCTTGGGTAAGAATCAGAAGATCTATTAAGATGGTAGCAAAATCCAGATGGTTTCAGTTTCAGAGATTGGCATTGGAGTAAAAACAGTGTTTGGCAAATTCATTTCGGTGGTCTTCTTGGAATCCTACAAATAAAATACAAATTAACGTGGGAGGAAAAGAACTTTTTAAAATTTGATTATTTTAGCATAGAAATGTCAGATTTCTGCATCCTATGAAAGGACTGTACAATTATGCCCTTGGGTTCTATGTCAATCTTAAAACTTAGCTTTCACTGAAAGTGTCAGAGGATTCCCTAGAGACATCCATTGAAGCCATCTGCTTATTGTTCCAGTGGCAAGAGTTTGGCCAATGTTTGCAAACTCTTCATCTGCTACAGAGGTCTCCAAACTTGGCAACTTTAAGACTTGTGGACTTCAACTCCCTCAACTATGCTGGCTGAGGAATTCTGGGAGTTGAAGTCCACAAATCTTAAAGTTGTCAAGTTTGGAGCCCCCTGATCTACTATATTACATCTTTCTGATCTTCCAGGACCAATATGGCAAGTCATACAACAGTCTGTAGGGTCAGTGATGTGAGAAGGAGGGGGGGAAAGGAGGAGGAGGAGGCGAGGGAGGAGGAGGAGGAGAAAAAAGAGAAGGAGGAGAAGGAGAAGGAAGAGGAGGAGGAGGAGGAGGAGGAGGAAGAAGAGAAGAAGGAGGAGGAGGAGGAGGAAGGAGGAGGAGGAGGAGAAAGAATAAGAAGGAGGAGGAGGAGGAGGATAACGATGTTGTACCATCCTCCTCCTTTTCTTCTCCTTCTCCTTCTCCTTCTCCTTCTTCCTCCTCCTCCTTCTTCTGCTTCTTCTCCTCTTTCTTCTTCTCATGCCAGGGACCATGATGTCAAGCGTGATGCTGCCGCTCCTGTGACTTAAGCCAGCCTCTTTTGGCGCAGACTCCGTCATCCTCCCCCGGCTGCTCGGCGGGGCTGGCTTTTCCGAGAAAGCGCATCTGCAAAGCAGGTCGCGGTTGGGTTTCTTTTCTTTTTCTTTTTTTAATTGGCTTTTGCAAGCGGAGCTCTCAAACCCTCGTTCGCTGCGCCGGGGAGTCCGAAGGGGGTCCGGGGAGAGCCAAGCAGGCGCTTTGCAGCGGATCCAGCAGGAGGAGAAGGAGGAGGACCAGGCCAGCCCCAGTTTTCTCCCCCCCCAACCCCCAACCCCCCCCCCCCGAGATGAGAGCCCCGGGCTGCTGTCTGGTGGTGCCGCTTCTGCTGGCCCTGGCTTGGGCGGAAGGAGATGGCAAAGCGGCGGCGAAAGAAGGCGACAGCCCGGGCAATTTCATGGAGGACGAGCAATGGCTGTCTTCCATCGCCCAGTACAGCGGCAGGATCAAGCACTGGAACCGCTTCCGAGACGTGAGTCTCCCGGGCCCGAATCCCGTCCCGTTTCCTCCCCATCCCCTCCCCCGGTTCGAATCCGGCTCTTGGGAGGGTGATTTGCACCGCAGAAGCCTGTGCAAAAGGAAAGGCGGCGGGGAGGAGGGGGGAACCGCCGGCTGCTGCTCTTCTTCGCTTTGCAACTTGTCCCCCCCAAAAACCCGGTTGCTCCTTTGCCGGAGAGCCGGGTGGGCGGAAGGCGAAGGCGCCGCAAGGAGCCGACCGACCGGTTGAAGGCTTCCCCCCCCCCCCGGGCTCCCAGCAGCGCTGCGGCTTGAAACGGGGCAAAGGATGAGGGTGGTTGGTTGCAGTTAGTGCCCGGTTTGTCCCGGGAAGGCAAACCTTTGGGAGGCAGGGGGAGCAGAGGGTGGTGGGGTCTTTATTCCATATATAACGGTACAAAGAATTGCAGAGATCCACCTGCAGTGGAAACCAAATCTTTTCTTGGTGGGATGAATAGGCAGCCAGGAGGAGCCTTTAATTTCTCATGAATTCCTCCCTTATTCAGCCTCTCAGCCTTTCCAGGTGGGTCAAAGGAGGACCTGGATTTTTGGGGTGGGGGTGGAAGCTGAGGGTGGGGGTCTTTATTACATATCTAATGATACAAAGAATTGCAAAGATCCACCTGCAGTTGAAACCAAATCTTTTCTTGGTGGGATGAATAGGCAGCCAGGAGAAGCCTTTAATTTCTCATGAATTCCTCCCTTATCAACCTTCCTCTCAGCCTTCCCAGGTGGGTCAAAGGAGAACCCGGATTGTTTGGTGGAGGGGGAGCGTAGGCTGACTCTCTGTAAACCGCTTGGAGTAAAAGCACGGCTGAAGCGGTATCTAAGTCTTAAGGGCTTTATGGCTGATCCGGGCGGAAAAAATGGGACTTGGAGGGGACCAAGTCTTTTCTCGGTGCAAGCCGGGGCTCGTTCCGGCGAAGGAACTCGCCGACTGCCAGATTTTGCGAAGGTTGCTCGGCGGTGTCGCCAGAGAGGACCCGCCCTGCCAAAGGGTGGGTGGATGGGCGAGCGGGCGCAAATCGGGCACGGGAGGGCAGTCGCCACCGAGACCTTCCTGCCCAGCCTCTCGGACGTCTTCTCCATCTCTCTCTCTCTCCCTCTCCGTCCGCCTCCTAAAACAAAAAAAAAAAACCAGGCGTTTTTGAATAGAATAGAATAGAATAATGAAATGAAGAAAAGAATAAGATGGGATGGGATGGGATGGGATGGGATGGGATGGGATGGGATGGGATGGAATGGAATGGAATGGAATGGAATGGAATGGAATGGAATGAATAGAATAGAATAGAATAGAATAGAATAGAATAATGAAGAAAAGAATAAGATGGGATGGGATGGGATGGAATAGAATAGAATAGAAGAGAAGAGAAGAGAAGAGAAGAGAAGAGAAGAGAAGAGAAGAGAAGAGAAGAGAAGAGAAGAGAATAATGAAATGAAGAAAAGAATAAGATGGGATGGAATGGAATGGAATGGAATGGAATGGAATGGAATGGAATGGAATAGGATAGAATATTCTTTATTGGCCAAGTGTGATTGGACACACAAGAATGTTGTCTTTGGTGCATAAGCTCTAGGTGTACATAAAAGAAAAGATACATAAAACCCTCTGGGCATGGCATGTTTTGCCAACCTGGTGCCCTGCCTGGCCACAAGAGTCCTACTGACGGGGGTGTGGACTACCTGAGGCTTTTGGAGGGCGCCAGATTGAGGGCTGCCCACCCCTAGGTGCAGGGGGAGGGAGGGGGCACGGATGCAGAGAATGGGCTTTACGTGGCGATGCCTTGGGCCAGGCGGGGCTCCCGTTGCTGCAGTGGTGAAGAACTTGCCTCTTTTTTTTTTTTCTTTCCCTTTTTCAACTTCCTTCTGGTGACTGCTGAGTGGCAAGATGGGGCAGGGAGAGAGAGAGAAACATCATCATCGTCAAATAAGCCATCTCAGGCAAAAGCCACCTGTCAATAATTATTTAATAGCAAATGATCAAATAAATAATTTCCCAGGTGCCCACCTTTCCTGGGGATTCACAGCATCCGCTCTTCTCTTCTTCTTTGACTGCCAAAGGAGCTCCGAAGGAAATGCCTCTGAAATGGGGGGAGGGGGGTTTCCCAGCATGGGAGACCTTGAAGAAGGTGGGAAGCTGCAGGGTGAGACTCCTTGGTAGAGAGAATAAGAGGGGACTGTGTGGGTGGGATGAAAGAGGGAAGAGAAGCAGGATGCTGGTTAAGATATCCAAGCAGTGGTATGGAAAGGTGCTTCTTCCTCCCTCCCTCCCTCCCTGCCCTTGGAGGAAATTCGTGTCTGCCTGGAAGGCAAAAGAGAACTTTGAAATGCCATCTCCTCCCTTTGTCCTAAAAGATTTGGCATCTGGGCGCTCACCCTGGTTGCAACTTTGAAGAGATTTTGTCTGCAGCTGGAGCTGCTGCCCTTTTTGCATAATTTTGCTTCTTCCGAGACAAGCTGTGGTCCTTTTCCCTACCGCACCTAATGCTCAGGTGATGTCCTGCACATAAAACCCGAATTAAACAGCCTGGATGCAAAGGTTAGCGCTGAGAACCCTGGAGCTCAGCGGTTGAAGTAAGGTGAGGGTTGCTACATTTAGTAACCAAATAAACTTGTGCCTGCTTGATTTTAGAGATCCTGTAGCCGGAAACATTGCCCTGGATTTGGCAGGGTTTCTTCCTACATTTGCTCCCCTAGGATAGGAAGGCTAGATTCCTTTTGATTGCTTCTGTTGTCCGTGTTCTCACGGAATAATCTCTTTAGCATAAAGGGGTGGTTTTTTTTTTAAAGTTCTTTGTTTATTTTGCTTATATAGACAATGGAACACTAAAAGGCAATTACTAATTCTCATCTCCTCCCAGTCTCTAAAGATGTACGAGTTGAAAGAAGATCCTGTTTCCCCCCTGCTTTACAGTTTAATTCCGGTTACGCTTTCATGCCAATAAAACCATGAAACACATGAGTTTTGAGGCAGCTCTTTTTTAACTTGTATCTTATAAGCTAAATCTGATCTTCTGCTCTTAAATTTAACAAATAAAATCTTGGCGGCTTTTCTTCATGCCAGGTAAAATTTCACCTGCATAATTTCTTGAGTGCTGAACAATAAAAGATGTAGAGGCCATGAAAAATGAAGGAAGATCCCCATCTAAGCTGTTTTCAGCTCCCGGATGGGAATTTTTTTTTAAATAAAGTTTGCAATTTTAGTCATGGTCCCGGAACTTCTGCAGCAGATGGTTTAACATCTGCACTAATAGACAGAAACATACTAGCAATTCCTGTGGGCAGTTAACTGAAGACCATTTAATACAGAAGTGCAAGTCCCACTCTGATTTGTAATCATGTTATGGTTAAATGTTGGATCTCTCCCAACCACAAATCAAGATCCAGTTGTGTCCTTGTGAGCATGGTGGGAAGTTTACTCCATAAGGGAGAGAAGCAGCGAAACATTGAGTGTAGCCAGTTCAGCCAGCTAGCCAACTGTGCTACCTTCGAGAATATTCTCTGTTATTTTCTCCTCCACTTCATCCAAGACGGAAGTCTCTGACCATCCCTAGCTGCTGGTAGTCCAGGTCAGCTTGTGTTGGGTTTCTTCGCCTTCATTTTTTGTTAACTCCATGCGTTTTTGTACTCACTGCAAACCTAGAGTTGCCAGGTTGGCAATCCCCCACTGAATTTAGCAACTAGGCATTCAGAATGGAGAGATCCCATCTTCCAAGTCTTAGGAAGGCCGGGTTTTTGAGCAGTTATTTTCCAGCATCATCCTGACATCTGGTCTGGTCTATGTGAAAGCTCATCCCAGAGGTCAGACTGTCTGCTCAGCTAATGGGAAGAAAGGCCCGGAAGCAGCTGTGGTTTCACTTAATGGCAGCTTCACCCATAGGAAAAGAAAGGCCGTTTGATTAAACAGTAAAAGTCAGAAAAGCTAGCTTTTGCTCTCTTGGACAGTATCTGGAGAGTGACTTCATTTTCACTCACTGCCTGCCCTTCCCAGATTTATTAGCAAATGCTTCCATTAAGCTGGGGGGAGAAGCATTAAGCAGATTGGATCCCCATTGAGTCGAGATCCCGGACATGGCCCTCCACATTACCCTGCCTCAAAAAAAAAAACAAAAAAAAACCCATGAAAAGCAAATAGCATACAAATGATTTGAGCAAATCTTAGGATGGCTTGGCATAGCTTGCCCACTTTGCAAAACTCTGCTTAGGATCGAAATTGTGGAGTCGTTTGCAGGCCTCAGCAACCTCAGCCTGCCTTGTTGCGACAGAGGGATGATGTCTCGGAGAAGCATTTCCCAGTTGCAGTGTCATGCCCCTGGTGGAGACTGAGGGAGAGGAGGAACAGCCGACAGGGAGTGGAAGTGTGGCTCCGGAGGTGGTGGAGGAGGCTGGGGAAGGGCAGAGGCTGGCTGGGCAGTCAGAGGAAGACCCAGGCCCATCCCCTATCCATCCATCCTAGGGCACACAGGGAGGAGAGGATAAGGGAGAGGCATGAATGAACATGATCTATAGGGGAGGAAAGAGCCTTGATCCTCTTCATGGGCTGCAGCTGTGAGAACTGGTTAAAAGGACAGACATGCATATGGGCTGGAAACAAATTGTGGAAATATCTCTAGTCTGTCATTCCTCTCTGAGTTTGACGTTCTTCCCAGTGCATGTTCTGATATCTGTGGACGTCTTCAAGCCCTTATCTTGCCTGGTTCCCTTAATTGCTTCAGTGTGGTTTGTGTTGTTTTTACTCTTTATAATTTATAGGCGTTTTTAATTTAAATGGCATTTCCTTCTTTGCGTAACTGTTTGTGGGGGAGGTTTTTTTTTGTCTCCAGTCAACGAAGTTTGGAGCTTTGAAGCAAAGGGAAGGAATAAAAGAGGCTTCACCTGTTTTCATGACTCTGTTTATTTTGTATCCCACCCTGGGTCATCACATGCAGTGTAGATTCTGAAAGACAAAGCTAGGATCCCACTACAGGCAGTCCTCAATTTAACAACCCTTTGTTTTGTGACCGTTTGAAGTTACAACGGCAGTGTAAAAAAAAAAAGTAACTTGTGACCATTTCCCACCCACTTACAATCATTGCTGCATCCCCCATAGTCACGTGATCAAAAATTCAGATGCTTGGCAACTGGTTCATATTTATGACAGTTGCGTTGTCCCTGGGGGTCATGTGATCTCTTTTGGGTGACATTCGGACAAGCGAAGTCGATGGGGGAGCCAGACTCACTCAACAACCCTGTTACTAACTTAGCAGCTGCAGCGATTGGCTTAAGAACGGTGGCATGAAAGGTTACAAAACAGGGCAAAACTCACTTAACAAATGTCTCAGTAGAAATTTTGAGGCTCAGTTGTGGTCATAAGTTGAGGACTATTGCTGCAAAATTCAGGCATTGTTTGCTTTATTGCCTCAGAATATGCGGCCCTCAATTCCTACAATTCACTAATAATGTAGAGATGCTTTGCAAAAATTATAGTGGGAGGTATTAGGAGGATCATGCAGTATTGATACTTTATACAGGGTTGCCCTGCAAGAGATCATAAATTAAGAAATATAAAAAGGAGAGGGAAAATCTCTTTTAGTTCTTCCTTAAGAGGATTTTTTTTTGTCAATGCTCTCATGTCAATCTACTACTTATTATTTTTATTTATTTTATTTGTCAAAAGCTTACAGTATAACAGAAACAAGAATAAACATAAGTTTGAATGCAAGTAATAGGAACTAATAATTGGGGGCAATGGGACAGGGACAGTAGGCACAATTGTGCGCTTATGCACAGTTGGGATGCACCTGAGCAGTCCCTGCAGTTTTCTTAGCAGCTTTTTGCTTTGCCCTTGTAGGCTAGAGAGAGAAGGGCTAGACTGAAGTCAGCCAGCGAATTTTGTGTCCAATGTGAGACTAGAACCCATGGTCTCCCAGTTTCTGCGATGGGCAGAAAGGGTGACCTCGATAAACAGGACAAAGAGCTGCAGTCAAAACAACCATCAGATAAAAGATGCTTGAGCCCAAAGCAGAAGTATAATTTGAGAAAGTGTCTCAGACAAGACACTCCCTAGTTCTCATGGGCAAAGGGGAGGGAGGAAGCTTATTTCAGATTTGCAAGATTTAAACACTTATAATAAAAGTAAGTGTTCACATTTATAACTTTGGTTTTCTAGTCTGATCAACCTTGAAGGACTATCAGTTTCAAGGCTGGTGCCTTAACCATTACACCAGAACTGGTTGTCTACTGTATTTACAACGTATGGCTATCTCTCTATTCTGTAGCTCTTTTTGAATACATTTTATATTTTCTGCTGATTTCCAAGATGGGAATCAACCATCTGCACCTTGGGTATAATGCATTCCCCACCCTTCCACTTTTTAAATATGGCCTTAACTGAATCCAATGCCCTTGTAATAAACCATCTAATAATTTTAATTATTTGCTTTTTTTTTTAAATACATAAAGGACCACCAAGCAGTTTGTCTAGTATTATGACAAGCATAAATAGGATAAAAATATAAAGTTACAAGGGAAGGAACATCAAAGTTATAACGAAACAATTCACACAACAATGAACCCTCCATTAAAAAAGAAAGACCGCTGTTTTAAATTTACCATCTTTGGCAGAAAATCAAACATTATGATTTGGTGCCCCATGAAATCAAAGTTAGCACTAATCATACATTCTTTGGGAAAACCTTTAAAACCAGATATTGGAATAAGAAGGATCTCCAGTTTTGAATGTGTAATATATTTAGGCTACAAACAATTTTTTAGAGAAACGTAGCTCCTGAAATATTACAACGCATGTGATGAGGTGATAAAGGACAATTCACACTATCAAATACTTTTACCTTCAAGTTCTAGCACTTCAAATGAGAACCAGTGTTTTGAATTGAGATAGATGGCCATTAAGTTTTCCAAAGGACTGATGTTACTTATCTCTTGTAGAAAAAGGATATGATCTGAACCCCTAACACTATCTGTAAAATTATAAATTTTGAATACCGCCAGAGGTGGCAGGTTCTGACCAGTTCTGGAGAAACAGTAGTGGAAATTTTGAGTAGTTTGTAGAACTGGCAAATACTACCTCTGACTAGATATTTTACAGTATCCTTCCCCTTCCTTGCCCACCAAGCCATGTCCACAGAACTGATAGTAAAAAATTTTGAATCCCACCAATTCTTCCAAAACTGCCACCATAATGCACATTTTATAGTAACGAAAGAGGAAAACTATTAAAACATATTAAATGTAAATTAATATGAAAAGCATTTTCACCCTAACTAAAATTTAACAGGTACGAAAGTAATTCAAGTTTAGTTTTTGACTGGGCCCCATCCACTTAATTCTCCTTCTGATGTTTAATTTTAGGGATATGACCCTTGCTTGCTATTTGAAGGTCAAATACAGGAAAGTAACCTTAAAAAGTTGCAACAGGTCACAGCCCCTAGCTGGTCTTGACTGATCTTGAAAAAGTTAACCAGGTTTAAACTCTAGATTGGGGGATCACCATGATTTTCCATTATCGTAAACTAGAAATTTTGTACAGTGGAAACAATTAAATCAGTGGAATGACTTACCTCCTGAAGTTGTCAGTGCTCTAAAGAGGGTAAATTTAAAATATGGGCCTTTTTAAAAAAAAAACAAAAAAAAAAGAGGGAGGGTTCATTGTTGTGTGTATTCTTTCATTGTAGCTTTGATGTTCCTTCCTTTGTAATTTTATATTTTTATTGTATTTATGCTTGCCATAATGCTAGACAAACTGCTTAGTGATCCTTTATAAACAGTGGAGCCTTGGATCACAACCGCAATCCATTCCTGGACTTCGGTTGCGACCCAATTTGGTCATGTCCGGAAGCACGACCGACTGCGCATGCGTACAGTCCAAAAACTGGTACAGAAGGGGAAATCAGTGCGGAAAGGGAATTTTTCCATGCCGATTTTGTTCGCCACCCGATTTTTGAATCACGGCCACCCGATTTGGCCACAAACAGGAGTGTTCGCAACCCGAGGTCCCACTGTATTTAGAAAACAAATAATTAAAATTAATAGATGGTTAATTACGATAGCAATCGATTCAGTTACGACCATATTAAAAAGTGGAAGGGTGGGGAATGCACCACCACTAGAAATTTCCTACAGTGGGAACAATTAATCAGTAGAACAACTTGCCTTCAGAAGTTGTAGGGGCTTCATCATTGGAGATTTTCAAGATGAGACTTTACAGCCATTTGTTGCAGAATGGTGTAAGGTCTCCTACTTGAGCATCAAGGCCCCTTCTAGCCCTGTTGTTCTATGTCTAGATCAGAAGTTTAAAAGAAAATTCACCGGAAGAAGGCAGCAGCAAATCGTTTTTTCATTGTTGATCAAGGGGGACATGAACATCATATCTTTAGTCAGCCACTAAGAGCTGAGTGACTCAGAAGAATCTATCCTTATCTGTTCCTAAGTAGTATTAATTCTAGTTTCTGAATCATTACTGAAAATTTATGGAAGATAAATCATTTGAATAATCACCTCCTAGTAGGAACATTCATAGTATGTGACGAATCACAGGATACGGAAAGAAGAAAATTATTAAAAGAAACCCCAATGTTTTGAAGTTGGCAAATTGTTATATTTAGGGAGTCCATTTAGTGCAGTGGTTAAGGCAGGGGTCCCCAAACTTGGCAACTTTAAGACTTGTGGACTTCAACTCCCAGAATTCCTCAGCCAGCAAAGAATTCTGGGAGTTGAAGTCCACAAGTCTTAAAGTTACCAAGTTTGGAGACCTCTTGGTTAAGGCATCAGGTGAGAAACAGGAGACACGGTGAATTCTAGTCCCTTTTTAGGCACAAAGCCAGCTGGATGACCTTGAGCCAGTCACTGTCTCTCAGCCCTAGGAAGGAGGCAATGGCAAACCACTCCCCCAAAAACCTTGCCAAGAAAACTGAAGTAATCTCCAACAATTGGACACAATTGAATGGAAGCGGGGGGAAAGATATATTTACCAACAAAGTATTGGAAGAATCCTTCAGAATCAGCTTTGGTTGATGTGAGTACTGACTGTATTAATCTGCGTAATTTTCCAGTATATCTGAGAACACTCACATGTTCATGGACATACACTACACAGATATTTTCCTTTCTCGTGTGAGCGATGTTACTGCTGCTTTGTCATTGCCATTTTTTTCATTGTTAAGACATGCTGTAATTCTCTTCTGCTTTGTCAACATATTTTCCTTTCATCAAAGGAATGCAGAAGGAAAATGCTGTTTTACCATCACGGTTACATGTTGATCTTGGAGAAAGTAGACAACCAAATGTGTTTTTGTGCTAGATTACAGCCATGGTGCCTGCTGGCATCAATGAAAACTATGGTAGCTGCCGGAATCTGTGCTAGATTTATGTTTTGTGGTGAATAGTTGCTGGTGAAAGGGTCTCACACACAATTATTTCATGTGTGAAGAGTCATCTTTCCCACA